>LJIJ01003321.1:0-19725 GCA_001718145.1 Orchesella cincta | reverse complement strand
GCAAGCCCATAGGCCGCAATATCAAGCGGCCCGCTTATATTGCGGCAGCTATGGGCTGCCCGCTTATATTGCGGCACTATGGGCTCCCGCTTTATTGCGGCACATGCTGCCCCGCTATATTGCGGCACTATGGGCTGCCCCGCTTATATTGCGCACTATGGACTTACCATGCAAAGTTGGCACTAAGCTGCCACAGGGGTACCTCAGTGAGCTTTTCTACACGAAAACTTTAGGGTGGTTCTGTTAGACCACCTTTTTGCTGTTTTTTGTGTAAATATTTCCACATTTCTTACCTTACATTCTTCTTCTCCGCCACCTTCGTTTATAATTTCGCTTCTTTTCTGTTTAAGGAGTCAACAACCTATTGTGCTATTGTTTGCCTATGAGCAATATTACCTATGAGCATTATTTTGCCTATGAGCATTATTTCGCCTATGAGCATTATTTCGCCTATGAGCACTATTTCGCCAATGAGCATTATTAACGCCAACAAGCATTATTACCATATGAGCATCCTTTAGCTGCTACTTAACATTTGAAGTATTGCATTTGAAGAACTAATTTTAAAAATGCCTAAGAAGCAAGAAACTGCCGAAGAACGTCGCGCACGTCTGGACAAGAAAAATGCAGCTGCCGCCGCCAAACGAGGTGCAGAAACAGACGATGAACGCCGTGCACGACTTGACAAAAAAAGTGCATCTGCAGCAGCTAAACGAGGTGCAGAAACCAATGAAGAATACGAGGCTAGGATAACCAAAGACAGAGAGAGAAAACGTGCCCGAAATGACTTAAATGAAGAGAGCAGTGCAGATGCTACACAACGCAGACAAAATCATGCAAACATGGAGCGCATTCGAGTGGCAAATCTGTCTGAAGCAGAAGCTGCGAATCGAAGGTCTCTTCGTGCAACTCAAGAATGCAACCGAATTGCAAATCTATCTGAAGCAGAAGCAACGGATCGAAGATCTCTTCGTGCATCTCAAGAAGGTAATCGAGTTGCAAATCTGTCTGAAGCAGAAGCTATGGATCGAAGAACTCTTCGTGCGACTCAAGAATGCAATCGAGTGGCAAATCTGTCTGAAGCAGAAGCAACGATCGAAGATCTCTTCGTGCATCTCATAATCGAGTTGCAAATCTGTCTGAAGGAGAAGCTACAGATCGAAGATCTCTCCGTGCATCTCAAGAAAGTAATAGAGTTGCAAGTCTGTCTGAAGCAGAAGCAACGGATCGAAGATCTCTTCGTGCATTGCAAGAAAGTTATCGAGTTGCAAATCTGTCTCATGAGGAAGCTAATGATCAACGTCAGGTCCAAGCTGTACAACACCGTCGAAGTTATTCCTTACGAGGGGACCAACAACAGTCAGGCTTAATGAACCAACTTGAATCATTTATTACAAGCGAAAACAACGTATTGGAGAATAATTGTGGGGACATGATATATGTATGTCAGGCATGTCAATCTATTAATTTCAAAGACGAAATGTCGGGTAATATCAGCAGCCGGTGTTGCGCCAAAGGAAAAATTAATCCTCCATCATTACCTAGCTATCCAGATAGTTTACGAAATCTTTTAACAATGCAAGACCCATTGTCTAAAAACTTTAGAACCAATATTAGATCCATCAACAACTCTTTTGCTTTTGCGTCAATGGGAGCTAATTTTGCAAAACTTCCTCCCGGAGGACCATTCTGTTTTCGGATACAGGGACAGATTTATCACAGAACTGGCACCTACATCCACACGACGGAGAAGAAGACAGTACGCTCAATTATACGTACTGGATCCAGCAGAGCAACTGAACACAGGTTGAAACATCCAGCAAATTCTGAATGCCATCCTGATTTAATGCAACGAATAGCATTCATCATGCAAGAAGTAAACGAGTTCGCAAAATCCTATAGGATGTTACATGAAATAGTAGAGAAGCTGCAGAAAGCGGCTTTGAGGATACCATAACAATGGCGATCAAAAATGACCGACAAGCTGACCCTCGAAGATATAATGAGCCAAGGTATCAGAAGTGGCAATTGTGTTCGACAATTTTGATGGAGAACCTCCATTTAATAGGATATATTAATTCATCCCAGGCAAAATCCTCATAATCCTAATGCTTCTAAACTGAAACGGATTACCATACTGGATCCAAATCTTGACGCAATGACGTACCCATTATTATTTCCATCAGGCGAACAAGGATGGGGAGTAAACCTGGAAAGACAAGGAGGGATCGAAGAACTCGGATGTCCCAAATGGAATATTATAAACATAGATTATCCGTTCGTGGAGACTTTAGTCCACTTTTGCATGCCGGAAGACTTTCCAGCAATATATGTAGATTCGTACGTAAAAATGGAAGCAAATAGGCTAAACTATTTACGATGAACCAGCCTAAACTAAGAGTTGACAACTACAAGGATTCGTTGATCATATTCATGGCGACGAAAATGGACAGCCCGGAAAGTCCGTTTTACTACCATCGGACTTTTGAAGGTAGTCTCGAAACTAATCAACAGCCGATACAGGACGCAATGGCATTGGTCCACGAAATTTGGCAAACCTGATTTTTTATAACGATGACAAACAATATCGGGTCTATTTCCGCTCTTTCCCAAGACTCAATGTATTCACATTTCTTGCCACTTTGGATTGCATGTCATCGTTATAAAAAAATCAGGTTTGCCAAATTTCGTGACCAATGCCATTGCGTCCTGGTATCGCTGTTGATAGTTTCGAGGACTACCTTCAAAAGTCGATGGTAGTAAAACGGACTTTCCGGGCTGTCCATTTTCGTCGCCATGAATATGATCAACGAATCCCTTGTAGTTGTCAACTCTTAGTTTAGGCTGGTTCATTCGTAAATAGTTTAGCCTATTTGCTTCCATTTTTACGTACGAATCTACAATATATTGCTGGGAAAGTCTTCCGGCATGCAAAAGTGGACTAAAGTCTCCACGAACGGATAATCTATGTTTATAATATTCCATTTGGGACATCCGAGTTCTTCGATCCCCTCCTTGTCTTTCCAGATTTACTCCCCATCCTTGTTCGCCTGACGGAAATAATAATGGGTACGTCATTGCGTCAAGATTTGGATCCAGTATGGTAATCCGTTTCAGTTTAGAAGCATTAGGATTATGAGGATTTTGCCTGGGATGAATTAATATATCCCTATTAAATGGAGGTTCTCCATCAAAATTGTCGAACACAATTGCCACTTCTGATACCCTTGGCTCATTATATCTTCGAGGGTCAGCTTGTCGGTCATTTTTGATTGCCATTGTTATGGTATCGTCAAAGCCGCTTTCTGCAGCTTCCTTCTACATTTCATGTAACATCCTATAGGATTTTGCGAACTCGTTTACTTCTTGCATGATGAATGCTATTCGTTGCATTAAATCAGGATGGCAATCAGAATTTGCTGGATGTTTCAGCCTGTGTTCAGTTGCCTCTGCTGGATCCAGTACGTATAATTGAGCGTACTGTCTTTCTTCTCCGTCGTGTGGATGTAGGGTGCCAGTTCTGTGATAAATCTGTCCCTGAATCCTAAAACAAAATCCTCCGGGAGGAAGTTTTGCAAAATTAGCTCCCATTGACGCAAAAGCAAAAGAGTTGTTGATGGATCTAATATTGGTTCTAAAGTTTTTAGATAATGGGTCTTGCATTGTTAAAAGATTTCGTAAAGTATCTGGATAGGAAGGTAATGATGGAGGATTAATTTTTCCTTTGGCGCAACACCGGCTGCTGATATTGCCTGACATTTCGTCTTTGAAATTAATAGACTGACATGCCTGACATACATATATCATGTCCCCACAATTATTCTCCAATACGTTATTTTCGTTTGAAATGAATGATTCAAGTTGGTCTACTAATGCAGACTGATGTCGTTCCCTCGTAAGGAATAACTTCGACGGTGTTGTACAGCTTGGACCTGACGTTGATCATTAGCTTCTTCATGAGACAGATTTGCAACTCGATACTTTCTTGCAATGCACGAAGAGATCTTCGATCTGTAATTGCAACGACGCTTCGATCTGCTGATTTGCACTCGGAGACGCTCATTTGCGATTTTGCTTTCCGATTTGCAGATGAGATGCTCTTCGATCAGCAATTCGAACGAAGAGACCTTCGATTCGCAGCTTCTGCTTCAGACAGATTTGCCACTCGAATGCGCTCCATGTTTGCATGATTTTGTCTGCGTTGTGTAGCATCTGCACTGCTCTCTTCATTTAAGTCATTTCGGACACGTTTTCTCTCTCTATCTTTGGTTATCCTAGCCTCGTATTCATCATTGGTTTCTGCACCTCGTTTAGCTGCTGCCGATGCACTTTTTTTGTCAAGTCGTGCACGGCGTTCATCGTTTGTTTCTGCACCTCGTTTGGCGGCGGCAGCTGCATTTTTCTTGTCCAGACGTGCGCGACGTTCTTCGGCAGTTTCTTGCTTCTTAGGCATTTTTAAAAATGAGTTCTTCAAATGCAATATTTCAAAAGTTGAGTAGCAGCTAAAGGATGCTCATATGCGTAATAATGCTCGTAGGCGTAATAATGCTTGTTGGCGTAATAATGCTCATTGGCGAAATAATGCTCATAGGCGAAATAATGCTCATAGGCAAAATAATGCTCATAGGCGTAATATTGCTCATAGGCAAACAATAGCACAATAGGTTGTTGACTCCTTAAGACAGAAAAAGAAGCGAAATTATAAACGAAGGTGGCGGAGAAGAATGTAAGGTAAGATAAAGTGGAAATATTTACACAAAAAACAGCAAAAAGGTGGTCTAAACAGAACCACCCTAAAGTTTTCGTGTAGGAAAAGCTCACTGAGGTACCCCTGTGGCAGCCTAGTGCCACACTTTGCATGGTAAAGTCCATGTGCCGCAATATAAGCCCATAGTGGCAGCCCAGCGCAGCGGCCCTATGGCAATATAAGCGGCACCCATAGTTCCGCAATATAAGCGGGGCAAGTGCCGCAATATAGCGGGGCAAGCCCATAGTGCCGCAATATAAGCGGGGGGCAGCCCATAGTGCCGCAATATAAGCGGGCAGGCCATAGCGCCTTATAGCGGGGCAGCCATAGTGCCGCAATATAGCGGGGCAGCCCATAGTGCCGCAATATAAGCGGGGGCAGCCCATAGTGCGCAATATAAGCGGGGCAGCGCCCATAGTGCCGCAATATAAGCGGGCAGCCATAGGTGCGCAATATAAGCGGGGCGCCATAGCGCAAGAAAGGGGCGCAGCCCACAGTAGGGCCTTTCCCGCGCACTATGGGCTGCCGCCTTTTAACTTGGCAGCATATGGCTGCCGCTTAACTTGCGGCACTATGGGCTGCCCGCTTTAACTTGCGGCACTATGGGCTGCCCCCGCGCTTACTGCGCGCCGCTATGGGCTGCCCGCTTAACTTGCGGGCACTATGGAGATATAATGTATATAATGGGTCCTCCAAAGAAATCAGCCAGCCAGGTAGATTCTTTGCTTATGTTTTAGATATGTAGTTGGACACTTCCTGAAATGTAAAGTTTATAAGGATGGATCACAAACTTTTAATTACTCTCTTTCGCACTTATTACAAAATTTGCGTACTTTCTTCCATGGGAAAAGTAAGCAATGTTTTTCAAAAATGATGAACCCTACGAATTGAAACAGCTCATTTAACTAATTAGAGACTTCATTGTATCCCCAATGATCTGCACTGCCTCTTCGATTTCTTGTTTGTTAATAACCAATGGTGGAGCTAGACGGATGATGTCTCCATGTGTAGGTTTTGCCAGCAGTCCATTGTCCTTCAGCTTAACACACACATCCCATGCGTCGAATTCTATAGAGAAATATCAATATGAAATTTTTATTTATGTCAAATTATAAATAAATCAGTGAAAAATGTAACAAAAATTCTATTTTAACAATGCTGCACATACTTTCATTAATAACAACCGCATTTAGAAGTCCCTTGCCCCGGACTAGCCTCACAACTTGCGGCGGAAGCTTGCTAAGTTCTTGACGAAGGTATTCTCCTAAAACTTCCGCGTTCTCTGCAAGCTTTTCATCTTCCATTACTTCAAGCGCAGCCATTGCTACCTTGCACGCCAAAGGATTTCCACCGTATGTTGAGCCATGCTCACCTGGTTTGATACAGAGCATTACAGCATTATCTGCGAGAACAGCGGATACCTACATGAAACCCATGAATATTTGTTTACAACAGAACATATTATTATCTGGATTTGGGAAGTAGTAATAAAGATGTTTTGAAATGAGAAATTACAGGGAAGACGCCACCAGAAAGAGCCTTTCCCAAAATCAGAATGTCAGGTCGAACATTTTCATGGTCACAAGCTAGCCTTCGTCCCGTTCTTGCCAGTCCTGTTTGTACTTCATCCGCGATGAAAAGGACATTATTTTTTGTGCAAATATCTCGAACTCCTTTCAAATATCCAGCATTTGGAACAACGACACCAGCTTCGCCTTGAATTGGTTCCACCATAAACGCACAAACTGTTGGATCTTTGGTAGCTTCCTAAATTAAGTAAAGTCAAAGTCAATAGGTAGTTAAGCGCATGAGACATCTGATGATCAGTATAGTTTCTTTTATCAGAGAATATGAGCATGTCTACAAGTACATGTGTGCAAACTAATGACTTATTTTTGGTTTTATTAAAGCTGACGTTATCTCACGAGTACAAATAGGTAATCTACTGAGCAAGTATTTTATTGATATACAAACTTAAACTCTCTTTCATCTTAAGTCTGATGATGTTGGGAATGGAAAATCATGGAATATTTTAACATGATCTCAATGACCTTCGTCACACACTGCATACTATTGCATAACGGTTGATAAAAAATATGAGCAAATCAAGGATAATTTGTAAAGTCAAGTAAAAGATGTATTTTGCGTAACTAATGGCCTGAGCAATGCCTTGAAAACTATTACAAGCAACGCCTACCTTAAACGTCGACGTCATGTGTGAATTTGCTTAACCCATCTACAGACTTAATTCATTTAATTCTATAACTGTAATTATACAATGACTGAAAATAAAATATCTACCGACTCCAATAATTATTAAAAATTGTAAACTTACCTCAAGGGCGTCAAGGTCGTTATACGGAATTATTTTGAATCCAGGCATGAATGGTCCAAATCCTTCATAAGAGGAAGGATCGGTTGAAGCTGATATTGCTGAAAGCGTTCTTCCCCAAAAATTCCCTTCCACGAAAACGATTTTTGCTTGATCTTTTGCAATTCCTTTCTTCGTGTAGCCCCATTTCCTTGCTAGTTTACAAGCAGTCTCCCCACCTTCGACGCCTGCAAAATTAATACTAGGATTTATTTAAAATTACTTTTATGTTAGGTTAAAGACACTTAAAGTCGGAAGTGTATGATGATTACCTGTATTCATTGGAAGGACTTTATCATATCCAAATAACTTTGTGATATACTCCTCATATTCTCCAAGCACATCCGAATAAAATGCACGTGATGTCAGAGTCAGTACATCAGCTTGCTCTTTCAAAGCATCCAAGATTTTTGGATGACAATGACCTTGGTTAACTGCGGAGTATGCGCTAAGAAAGTCGTAGTATTTGCGGCCTTCCACATCCCAAACATACACGCCTATAAATGCACATAATATTAATATGATGTGATGAGTAATTTATACAAATCCAACATTTAAAAAACTACAAGAATCTTTCAGACTCACCTTTTCCACGACATAAGGCTACAGGTATCGGATGGTAATTATGAGCCCCATATTTATCCTCTCTTTCAAAGATTTGTTGGCTTTTCAGGCCAGTTGTTGCTGCTGCTGGATTTGCCATGCTTGCTTTGCTGCGAATGCACGATACCTGAGTGATTTCAGAGCTCAACAGAATGCGTAGTGAGCGAAACATTTTTTAAGTTGCCTAATTTTATACGATGTGCGTAATAGGTAAGAGTTTCTGAGAAAACTATTTTACACTACAGCACCGCTTTGGCATCTGATTGAAAGTGATATTGCAAAATTGGCAAAAACCTTATGTCTTGCTGGATGATGTAAACATATGAACGATTTCAATTTTAGGACAAAATGATGTATTCAAGTAACTCATCAAGAATATACAGCATACAATGATAATCACAAAGTATGTGCTTAAGTTACATTAAAAAGTATAAGTGGGTGCTGTATTATCCATAACTTGTGTTACCGTTTTATCAATGCGTTCATTCATAACATCATAACCTGTTTAGAAGCGCTCGTAATCATTAAAGCTCTCTGAAAACGTCAATCACCCGAACTCACCTAAGTTAAACATGTATAAGTGAAACCACAAATTACAGAATTTCTCTTTTTGTGAAGAATGAACAAAGTACTTATTAGCAAAAGTAAAAGCAAAAGTTAACCGATGGGGTAAACAAAGTAGTAAAAATTAGCTATGAAACATAAAACAAAGTGTCATCCAGTACATCTAAATCAACACAATAAGTCCTGGTTCGTGAAATTATAGGCAAACGGAATTAAAACCATGGAAATATTTGTCATGTTTACTAAAGAATTGTCAAGTGGCTAAAGACCTTATATAGATCATGTCAGCAGTTGATAAATACAAAGCATCATATTTATGGCTAAAAATAAGATGTAACTTTTGAGTCGTGTCTGTTGGACTTTTCACATTTTTTGTCCCAGTAAGTCACGAATTTTTTTCTGCAAGTTCTAATTATGAGACCAGTTAACTGTAGATAAGAGGTGAAAGTTCGTTTTATCACATTGTAATCCTATTCATTTCGCTGATAAGTCTGAATACATTATAGTTTTTATCGTGGGCCTGTAAACAAGATGTCTTGATGCATTACATTTGCTAAGGAAAGGCATATCGACCAATGTTACCTTCTTGACTTATGGTGATGATTGATTAAAAGAATATAAAAATTTCGAAAAAGTAAACAGAATTCTAAACCATTTCTCAAATCAATTACTTACAAAATTGCATACACTATGCATATTGGTATTGGTCTCATTACGTCATGCTTGTCATCCAAATTTCAGTATAGTACGTACTTCTCTCTGAAACGAGTCCACGTTATGACATACAACGTAAACGTAATTTTAAAAATATGCGTTTCTTACTCGCTATTCAATTAGAGCCATCAGAGCTACAAAGAATCTCAAATGATGCAGGTGTAAAAGAGAACAACAACCTTTTGTGTTGTCACTAATTATCACATTTTTTAGTTTTGTATCATCCAGCATATACTTTATAGCAAGGTTCTTACCAAAAGCAGTATGCAAACGACTAAAAATAAACAATGAACGTTTCAATGCGTATGCATGTACAAATATGAATTACTCGTAATGTTTATTTAGTCAACTACAGCATATCTCTAAGAGCATGTCGTATGTTGTGTCCCTGATGCAAAGTAGAAGGGAAGGATCCTACCGAGTCACCTATTGATCCTCTTATAAGGGCCTAGACCAGAGATATGAGATAGAGATAGAGCCGTGGAAGGGGGGCATAATTTCCGTTGAATTTTGACAAATTAAGAAAGATGACACTTTATGGGGTTTCCAATGTAGAAAATTAGTAGCTAACCGACGGAAGGTTACGTTTCAACTGCTTGGATTATGGGGCTTCTCAGAATCACGCAAATGGTTGTATTATAATCAATAGGAAGTGAAAATTAAATGTGGGCAGCTTTTAATTTTACGACCGCATCGCTCGTGGTGAAAGTGTAGTAGTCTGGCAAAAGTGCAGACTCAGTCACCATTTTTTAAGTAAATGATAGCTTACTCTCACGGAAGATGTAGTTAAATATTTTATTCCGACATAAATATTTTTTGAAAGAAACTTGATGGTGTCGACTTGAACAGAGAGAGCGTGACAATTTAGGATGGAGTGGATAACTCAGGAATTATCATACAACAAATTGCAGGTAGTGTCTCAGAGAACCCAATCCTTTTTGATTGTTCATATAAGAAATACAGGCGTAGTGGATAGCACAAAGAAATGAAATGGATGAAGTCGATCAACGTGCAAATTTCTATCCACACTGGCATATATTTTTAAATCACTCTCACTACCAATAACTGACAGCGGTAAAGTGCAGTAAACAATGTAAGGTGAAATTACGGCTGATGTAAGATTTTTTTATAAAAAACTACACTTCAAATTCAAAGTATTTTTATTGGTTGGCATCCTGAAGAGCGCACTAGAACTCAGAGTTGAGTGCTCGTTGAAAACCACCAGGCGTAGGAGAAAAGGCAACGCATTGTTATTTCTCGGTTTGGATTTTAAATTTGCACAAAATACTGAGATATTAGTAGAAGCATTAAAATATTTTTGACTGCGGAATTGAATGTTATATTTAGGGCTATTCTCCGCCATCCAAAATTGCTGGTATTGGATGAAGCCACATCTGCCCTGGACAGTGAAAGTGAAGCTGTTGTGCAAGCAGCTTTGAATGCGCAAATCAGGGAGGAAAGTGTCACCTATTTGCATCACGCCGCAGCTCTATATCTAAATTAGAATTCAGATAAGATTTTGCGGATGAAGAGGTAGGTTATGTTAGAACAAGTCGATCTCACAACGATGACATCATTTTCGTTAGTAGTGTGTGGAATCTGATGCATAGCACTGTGATAACGCTCAGTCTTCAGCAAAGAACAAACTTCAATAATAAGTATCATTAAAGCAGTCACTGTTCTAAGAAAGAATAAGAAAATAAATGTACAGGTACAATCAACTGTTTTAATCTAGTAGTCGACTATATATTTCAAATGCTCTCCCTTACTGCTAACTCTGGACCAATTAGTAATGGGAACTTTTCATACTTTGATGTTTTTCTGCTAACTTCAACACTAACAAGGAAAGTACGCAAACTGGAATTAATTTGTTAACATTAAAGGTTCCGTATTCTCTAGTGTGGATCTTTAAAACAAACTAGGTTCTTAGAAGATAAATTTGGTCCCCGATAACCAGATCATATTATTATGAAGGAACCCCAACAAGCATTGATAATGTGATATAAATGGAAGGCCATCCAGCTCATGAACGTCTTACTGTCCCCCTAAAATTTCATAGTAATGTTATTCTGGAAGCTGAGAGATGGGTGTACATTAAGCTGAAGCATGTAGTGATTAGTCCTCCAAAAGGCAAATTCCAGTTCTCTGTGAATTGTGGTTTTTCCACGCAAGCTACTTGGGAATTAAGATAAAATGTCTGCGATGCAAATATTTTTATTTTTATATATTATTATCTGTGTATTTATTTGGTAATAGTTGTGCGCTAGCATATAAGTATCTATATCAGTTTTATCAATGTAAATCATTTTACATAAGTAATGTGCCACAAGAAGGTGGACTTGAAATTCATAGAGTTAATGTGCTTACGAGTGTTGCAAAGTTTGGGTTTGATGAAAACGTTGGAATGATAGAATAGAATGTAACAAAACGAATATGATGATGAGAGCTAGGTATAGGTTTGGTTTCTAGTTCAAGAAGGTTATGAATCTTATTTTTTTAAATAGGAAAGTTCAAAACTCAAACAATGTAAGTGAAATATGGAAGGAAAATGATTCCTTCAGCACTGGAAGCCGAATAAAGTGTAAGAATTAGAACTTCTTCGGCTCAACAACCAAGCCCAAACTTATTATCCAGACAAAGTGTCTCGTGTTAATAGTAAATTCATATGAATCTCCATATTCAAAAATAGCTGAAAGACATGAGAATGATGAGTCAAATATGCATAATTCTACAAAATAAAGTCCTTTTTGGTGCGGTGCTGATATGCATATTATTATAAGCAAGTCTAACTCGATAAATTGGCAGTCAAAATCATCCTAATCTAAAGACAATTTTTTCACAGAAAAGCAGTCATAAAACCTCACAAAGATGATATACATGGGAGTTCACGGTCAGTATCAGTTCAATGTTGTTCAGGTTTTTCATAGGATGCGGTTTATTCCTCTTCATTGAGAGGTAGTTGTTAAATGTTATTCCATCCGCAAGATTCCAGAGTGTTAATATTTCAACTTTGTTTTAATGTGAAGTAATTAACTGTCATTTTTAAACTGTGACAAAGCAGCTGTTGATTGAATATTTTGTAGTCATCGAATTTGGATCAGAAATAAACGTTAAACATGGAGGAAGAACGTAGAAATGATGAACCTACCTCTGCGTCTGGAAGTGTTGATGGAGGTGACATTTTAAAGAAGTTGGCTCGTGCAGTGGTTAAACTATTCTACAAGCCAAAGGATTTGCTCATTTTAGACATGATAATCAAGGAAGAGCGTAAGTGGTTCATGTTTTTGTGGCCAGTTTTGTGTTTTGGATTGTTCATGGAGTAGATTTAATTGATTTGTTTATTTCAGGTGTCACTGAAAAACGGTTGGAGACATTCTCCAGTTTGATCGTCCCCTACTCCGGAGCAGCCTGTCCGCTTTGAGAAATGATCGATGATAACGTTTGGCAGTGACAAGGTCAGCGGAGGAGATGGAAAGGGTGTTCGAACGGACTTTTACTACATTCAGTACGGGAAGCTGGCCAACGTTGTCAAGTACAAGTTGGATAACGTGCGTCGTCGGCTGGACACTTTGGAGAGGGATGCAAATACCATGAATTCCTTTTATTGTGACTCCTGTAATAAATCTTGGACTGGTGAATACATGGAGATCTAGATGTAGATTTTAATGAATGGGGTGGTTGTGAAATAATTCCAGTTTAACCTCTAGTTTTATCGTTTTCAGATCTTGAAGCTGGGGAACTGTTCAACATTTATAATTACTCGCTCAAATGCAACTTGTGTGGTTCACAGGTGAAGGAAGATGTGTCTCGAGCCATCCCTTCTTCCAGGAATACTGTGATGAAGTAAGTCGGTGTCTCTTGCGATTTGCGATGTGTTATACACACCAAAATGTCATTTGATTGAAAATTCATTATTTGACATGTTTATTTCGTTTTCTTGGTTTCTTTATAGGTTTAATATGCAAGCTAGTCCTCTCTATGACCTCTTGGAACAGGCGGAAGCTGTGTATCCAACTGTCACCGGATGAAAACTCAAAATATTTCTCGTAATAATTATTTGCAAGTTTGGAGTTCATTGTTAATCAAATGAAGTTATGAATTTTTGTTGCAAATAAAGTTTATGAATTTTATTTTGATTTCTCGTATCTTCCGATGCCGTCACTTTATTTGATCATTCTCATTTCATTCTCAAGTCGGGATTTCAAATGCGATAATTCTTAAAAGGAAAAAAAGTAAGCAGTTTAGTATACTTTCACCAAAAACAAAGCAATAAATCTGTATAGCATTATAAGTCACTTGCAAACAAAAGTTCCATATGGAAATTATATTCAAAATGAAATTCTAAAAGTCTAAAGTTATGCATTGTGTAATTTTCAATTTTCAAAAAGCATTTATTGATTTATTTCAGTTTTTTTAATTGCAATAACAAAATGAGATCATAATTGAAAGCTAGACAAATATCATGGTCCGTGATTGCATTGTCAACAGCTCTTAAGCGTAGAGTAAGAAAACATTAAAAATTAGAAAATATTAATTTCAAATTATCTATGTAACGAGCAAATCCTCATAGCTTCATCCGTTACTTGAACTTCTTTCCGTACTTCCTCGGCCGCTTCTACAAAGTAGCGCCATTCCTCCCAGATTGTGCCAATCCATGTGACAATGGAAGGTCCAAATTCCTGGGTTGTCTGCTATGAATCTGATGACCACCCAGGATCTTTCTTTCACCACAACCGTGTCTCGCTTTACCCCATCCACTCTCAACTGATCAATACTCTGATCGTAATCCCCAGCATGCATTTCTCCAGCTCCCACAACCCAAAAATGGTGACCATGCAAGTGGAGCGGGTGTGGGCCATATGGATTGTTGATGACCACAAGCTGTACCACACTTCCATAACTGATTTCCAACGGGAAAGAATGCATTGGAAGTGGATCTTCTTCCAAGAGACTGATAAGTAAGGGTTTATCCTTTGGAAGGGAGAACGGCGTACCATTAAATGAAGCTCTTCGGATTCCGTTTTCGTCAGTCACAAAAGCGGTGTGAATACTAAACTCTGTATCAAAATAATCAGGAGCTGGAATTCCATCAAGGGGCCTCAACTGCATTTCATCCAGGTATACAACACCTTCGTTTTCTTCAAGTTGAGTGTGGACGGGTGGTGGAACTATTTCTCTGTGAGAATATTTCTCCACTGACTCTCGAACCAAATTCTGATGCAGATTCAAATCTTCATCAACATAATTTAAAACGGCAGTCACATCATTGATTAGCGCATGTGGGTACTCATTCAGATTCGCCCCTTCAATCAAACTTAAGCTCTCAGTTCTCAAATTGGCTCTGACAAGATATCGTCCTTCGCTTTCGTTGCTGAAAGTTGGACGAACCAGAAACGAATATCTTTGACCTGGGGCAATGGAAGCAACGTTTACGACAACTGGCTCAGCAACATCAATCCCGTCCACTTCAATTGTTTCCAGAAGATGTCCATCAATGGAGAAATTGTAAGATGCCACTGCTCCAGCGTTGATAATTCGAACACGATATGTTGCATTTTGTTGTAAATTAAACACAGGACGATACTGCTCGTCAGCGTTGCAAGGCCGATTTTGGAGTCCGCAATTGGCACGGGTAGCGACCAAGACCGTTGATGAGTCCGGTATCGGGGTACGGTGAGATTCCAAGGCTTTGTGGAGACAGATACCAGTGCTCATTCTCATGGGCTGTGCGATGATACCAGTCGCTGAGAGTGAGAGTTAGCTCTCCATCATATTGATAGTGTTCAGGTTGACCGTGGACGATTAAAGCTCCAAAGAGACCTTCAGTATATTGGCTTTGGACGTGAGAATGGTACCTACAAGCAATAAATCATGATAAATGTAATTTGAGAATATATGAAATGTGACACAGAATTTTACATAAAACTTTCGCTCAAAACTCACCAGTAAGTTCCGGGTTGAGTGACGTTAAACTTGTAAATCTGAAAGGAGCCGTAAGGTAAGGACATTGGGCGATGAGGTTGGTGCCATCTTCGAATAAGGAACCTCTTTGATGCATCCCATGCCAGTGAGAGTTGTGTTTTGTCGGTCCTGAATCTTGTTAATCAGCGTTACCTCATTGTATCACCAACATCTGCTTCAATGTTGGGCCAGGAAATTGTCCATTGATTCCCAGAATTTTATCTTTATACACACCATCCGGGGATCCGGAGAAATAATACACTTCGAATGTATGTTTCACATTTTAGCTTCTAATTGTAAAGTGTTTTCCAACAAAACTAAGAGTACTGAAAAATAGCAAATATGCAGATATCTAGTTGCTGCCATTGTTGTTCTTGAGTTTATGCTTTGAAAAAAATATTAAAATGTAAAGATCGTGTAAATCAGTGTAGTTCTGTTAGTGGTTGTTTAAAACAGAACGCTGTCAAACGAATGAAGTTGAAGCGACAACAATCCATGCTTTTATACTTCATGTCAAATACGCTGGTTTTAGATGACGTGGGAAAATATTTACGTTAATTCCACATGTGGACATAAACTTGTGCTCCCAGCTTCTTATCATCGGTGATCAAAAACATTTGATTGCAAATCGTCACAAACTGAAAACTGAAACAAACGCGATCGAGCATACACGGTTGTAACTTTATGTGTGTAAATTTGTAAACCTCTCAACTCTCAAGTGAACGGACGCATATACATGAATGAAATGTGACGTGAATGATGATGATGATCTGCAAATTAAGATGCTTATCTCTTTCAAAGTTTGTGAGATTCGATTGATTGATGGATCTACGCGAATGGGATAAGAGTGGATAAAATTGGTAAGTGGGTGATTATTTGCACTCAACGAACGCATCAAAAGTGTCAAATAGAATAAAAAGGGATCATGCAGGTATTTTGCAGAGTAGTACGTACTAGGTCGATAGACGCAATGAAAGGTGCTTGAATATTCGAGTGGCTTGGCTTACGTTAATCAGTTGCGGTCTGTGGGGTTCCACCTAATCGTATTCTTACAAATTATTATGTATGCTGTGCTTCATAGGTTCGTTCTGCGCACGTACATACATGTGTTTTATGTCAACTTTTTAAGTCTGTGACTACGGAAGTAAATATAGTATGAGATTATTATTGAATTATTCGATTGCAACTTTGTTTGACTTGAAGTGAAGACTTCGTTGTGCAGGAAGCATACTACAGAAAGACGTGTCTATTTATTTTTTACTTTAGTAAACATATATACTGCTATGTACTAGCACTTTCAGAAAAAGGGTCATTGTATAATTTTTGCACATTTTCCAAAACCATGGACAAACTTCGTGTTTGTATGAAATTCCAGTAATATGCTCTAGCTCACATAGTAAGTTTCTGTTCTTTAACAAATTATAACAGAGAATGGACAAATTTGACTAGAATTCTGTTGGTCCCATTATTTGTTTACTTTTCTAGATAAATTTTATATGAATCCCCGCGCAGTCATTTGTAATAGCATTTTACACTTGGAAAATTATAGGCACTCCGGCATTCATACCTACGTAATAAATAATTATTAACTTTCACAGTTTTATCGGGAAAGAGATCCAAGTTTTGCATAGGTAAGTATCAGTGTTGGCAATAAGCAAAACAGCGCTGTATTGAAAAACTGCTTTTTTGCTTTTTAAGCAGCTTTTTTGCTGATCGAATTTGCTTGCTGGATTGCTGTTTTGCTTTTTTGAAAATAATTACAAAAAAATTCAGTTTTATTTGCAGAAAACCGTTCTTTTGCATTCCTGCAAATACATAACTCTATTTTGAGCTTCGTCTGTGTGTCTATTATGTTTTATTTCCCAATAGCACTATGAAGTATTGGTCATAATTTATAGGAATCGGTCTTCGCATCTACTGATTGAATTCCCAGCAAGTCTGGCACCAAAAACAGCAAAAAAGCTCCAAAACAGCAAAAAAAAGCTTCAAAACAGCAAAAAAGCGAATAAGCACATATTTTCCACGAAAAAGCGCTTTTTTGCCAACACAGGTAAGTATACCAAGTTATCAACTCGGGTTTTTATGTAGTTTAAATATACGGATCGGACGAGCTTTTATTGATGAACACCTCCCGCTGGAATAGTATGACCTGTTCCTCCCCAATCCGGAAGGTCATATCACGAAAAAATAAATTCCTCTCAGCTTTCACATGTTAGTAGTGCTCATAAAGTTACACTAATTCACCAAATTTTATGTGTCAAATATGAAAAGTCTAGGAGTATGCCTGATTTTGTCCCCAAAAAACACCTTTCCGTCAAAACATCTTTATGACGAGACGGTTCAAGATAATCACTTAATTTTTTTGTATTCCGTAGTGAATCGGTTGCTACAGGGAGGTTTTTCTCGGTTTGTCTAAACGATTCCGTTTTGCCAGAAGAGTACTTTGAACACGAATTTTCGTGTTTTTTTTGCAGTTTTTTCCTCTTTCCGAGAAAACCGTTAGCAATGAGCCCAAAATGGAATCAGATTTGAAACTCTACGTCCAAAACTACATCAGTGATTAGTTTTTCATGGACTTAAACATATAGTTTCGGACATAATGGTCTTTTCTTTTAAGATAGCATGATTGAGCTGTTTCCACGCCAAATTAAAAAAATCGGCCCAGTGCAATAATAAATTACATTGTTGTCACTAAACTGGTAGCTTTTTAAAAAAAATGAACAACAAATTTGAAGTCTACACATAAAAAAACCTTTGAATTATGATTTTAGACAAATCGGGCCTATTTTTCAAAAATTGCACAGGGGGAAATTTTTAAATTTGGCGTGGAAACAGCTCAATCATTTTGCTATCTTAAAGAAAAGACCATTATGTCCGAAACTATAGTGTTTAAGTCCATGAAAAACTAATCACTGATGTAGTTTTGGACGTAGAGTTCAAATCTGATTCCACTTTGGGCTCATTGCTAACGGTTTTCTCGGAAAGAGGAAAAAACTGCAAAAAAACGCGAAAATTCGTGTTCAAAGTACTCTTCTGGCAAAACGGGAATCGTTTTAGACAAACCGAGAAAAACCTCCCCTGTAGCAACCGATTCACTACGAATACAAAAGAAATTAAGTGATTATCTTGAACCGTCTCGTCATAAGATGTTTTGACGGAAAGGTGTTTTTTGGGGACAAATCAGGCATAACTCCTAGACTTTTCATATTTGACACATAAAATTGGTGAATTAGTGTACAGCTTTATGAAGCACTACTAACATGTTATATATGCAGTTTGAATGAAGTAAAAATAAACATTATGACCAGGGGGGGTGTTCTCCCAAAACGCGAGGTCATATCGACGGAAAAAATAAATTCCTTCTCAGCTTTCACATGTTTAGTAGTGCTCATAAATTACACTAATTCACCAAATTTTATGTGTCAAATATGAAAAGTCTAGGAGTTTATGCCTGATTTTGTCCCCAAAAACACCTTTCCGTCAAAACATCTTTATGACGAGACGGTTCAAGATAATCACTTAATTTCTTTTGTAGTCCCGTAGTGAATCGGTTGCTTGCAGGGGTTTTTCTCGTTTGTCTAAAAACGATTCCCGTTTTGCAGAAGAGTACTTTGAACACGAATTTTCGCGTTTTTTTGCAGTTTTTTCCTCTTTTCCGAGAAACCGTTAGCAATGAGCCCAAAATGGAATCAGATTTGAACTCTACGTCCAAAACTACATCAGTGATTAGTTTTTCAATGGACTTAAACACTATAGTTTCGGACATAATGGTCTTTTCTTTAAGATAGCAAATGATTGAGCTGTTTCAAATTTAAAATTTCCGGCCCTGTGCAATTTTTGAAAAAATAGGCCCGATTTGTCTAAAAACATAAAATTCAAGAGGTATTTTTATGTGTAGACTTCAAATTTGTTTGTTCATTTTTTTAAAAAAGCTACCAGTTTAGTGACAACAATGTAATTTATTATTCACTGGGCCGGATTTTTTTAATTTGGCGTGGAAACAGCTCAATCATTTGCTATCTTAAAGAAAAGACCATTATGTCCGAAACTATAGTGTTTAGTCCATGAAAAACTAATCACTGATGTAGTTTTGGACGTAGAGTTCAAATCTGATTCCATTTTGGGCTCATTGCTAACGGTTTTCTCGGAAAGAGGAAAAAACTGCAAAAAAAACGAAAATTCGTGTTCAAAGTACTCTTCCTGCAAAACGGGAATCGTTTTAGACAAACCGAGAAAAACCCCCTGCAGCAAGCGATTCACTACGAATACAAAAGAAATTAAGTGATTATCTTGAACCGTCTCGTCATAAAGATGTTTTGACGGAAAGGTGTTTTTTTGGGACAAATCAGGCATAACTCCTAGACTTTTCATATTTGACACATAAAATTTGGTGAATTAGTGTAACTTTATGAGCACTACTACATGTGAAAGCTGAGAGAAATTTATTTTTTCGTGATATGAGCCTTTCCGGATTTGGGAGAGGAACAGGTCATACTATATCGCAGCGGAGTGTTCATCCATCAATAAAAGCTCGTCGCGAGATACGTATATTAAACTAATAAAATCGAAGTTGATAAGCTTGGTATACTTACTCGTTGTTGGCAAAGAAAGCGCTTTTTCGTGGAAACAATATGTGCTTATTCGCTTTTTTGCTGTTTTGAAGCTTTTATTTTGCCTTGTTTTTGGAGGCTTTTTGCTGTTTTGGTGCCAGACTTGTCTGGGATTCAGTAAGATGCAAGACCGATTTCCTATAAATTAGCACGCA
>LJIJ01003320.1:0-19725 GCA_001718145.1 Orchesella cincta | reverse complement strand
ATGTCGAAGGCCTATCTGTGGAGTAATAAAGAAATGGTGGAACTCGTTCTCTAGAAAGAAAGAGGCTTGAATATTTTTACGCTAAGCTGCAGATGGGAACGAGTACGAAAACCGTCGATCCTTGTGTTTCAAATAGCCCATATTCAAGAACTACTACCCAGAGCTCATTCTTCTCTGAAATCTCAATTTCTAGATCCATTCCAGGATTTCTTGATTTGGTTTTCTACACATGACTTTCTTTGTTCTTCGGAACCGTGTTACAGTAACCTATATGCCAAGCAGCCTATTCTCGTGTACAAAAGTACTCATAAAGTAGTAATGAAAAGCAATGTATCATAACACCAAGTAGTACTCAGATCACGGCAATAACTGAATCGAAAAAGATGCTGAAGTTACATTTATGATAGAATGGATTCACAACACTTTTAAAAAAATGAACCATGACTTATGACTTACTTCATAGTTTGTATAGCTCTGTTTTTTGCGTGCATGGGGAAATGGAAAGGTTGCAAAAACTGTTTTACAGACTAGGATTACGCCATAAGTCATTTCAACTCCCGACTTGACTCGAGTGAATGATTCCTTGAATATTGTATTTTTATATTGGACAAACATTGTCATACACAAGTTGTGCAAAATGCATGTTGATTGCTAATAATGGTTTATTTTCATGGACTAGACGAAAATAGGGATGGATACGTAGTAGTATCATGTACACCTGTAGTCAGCGCAGAGTAGATTTATCTGAAGTACTAAATTAAGGGTAATTTTCTTGTAAACACTTGGCCGTAAGTAGATGGTAGATAGAAGTGAGACGACATTGTATTCACTCCCAATGCTCAATGCCCACTTATACTCGCAGGTTTGTGCCACTTGTGAATAAAACATACATGACTTTTTGTCAATAAAACAAGCATGTTTTGATGGAACAGTTGCAGTTGAGAATTTCGTTTCACAATGCTCAACTACCGAAAGTATAGTTGACCTCACGTAATCTAGACTGGCTCGCCAGATCTGTGTTCTGAATATTAAAAAGTTTAGCAATGATGATGGCATGTATGTTAAGTATTTGGTAGTGTTCCACAAGGTAGATTGGAGTAGACTACAAAGTTTCTACAAATTATCAATTAAGTCAAACTTATTCAGTGTCCAAATGGTGAAATGCCGTCAAGCATACAAAACAAAGGAAAATTTCCGAACTCAATTAATTTCACAATGGGAATGCAAGAAACTTGGAAGTGTCTGTGTCTTCGCTCATTTATTAAACTGAACAACGAATTGAACACCTAAAAATCGAACATCTTCCATGAATTAATTTTTCATTAGTGAGTTATCCATCAAGTTTGAGGTCAGTTCTCAAGTATTTTGACATTAATCACCGTATCTGTGTGTGATTTACGACCGTTCTAGAAATGCATAAAACGAAAATGTTTCTAAATCTGGAAGAAACTGATGTCTCAATTGTAATATTCACGTTTGCATTTGAATGATTTTAAAATCATCCCGCACAAACAAACCAAAACATTTTTCTCTCTGGAGAAACATGAAGTCTTAGAAAACCATTCATCAATTAATTTCCCCATGCTTATCTAATTTAAATTGCAAGGCGGATCCCAAATGATCGCTTCCTTTCATTTTAGATGGAAGTAAAAGGGATCACATGAAATCTCAGCGGCTTATAATGGACTTACTCAAGTCTCGCAGGACCAATGATTATCTTGTTTGGCGGGTTATAATATGTTGAAGACCAATATCAAAATTTAGGGTTTGGTTCCATTATATAGCAGTGTGCATGCTAGTTTGCAGAATGGTTCGTTCAAATTACACATAATATGCACCCCGAACGACTCCTTAAATGAAGGCTGCTAGTTGTATTGTTTGCAAAAAACATTTGAAAAGCCTGTGAGTTTGTTTGCTTCTAAAAATGATAGTTATGTATTTTATCCTCAGCGAAAGTTGAGTGAAAGTCAGTCGGTGTGGGTGTATTTTCGGGTGGTCCGTACTCACTTCCATTCATTCGGCATGAAAAAATACACAAAAGATACAAATTACATAATTGTGGCGGTTTGAGGAAGGTTACATGTTAGACGCAGTTTATCCACACCACATTATCTGTTATGCTATTTTTCTGACAAGTTAGACAAGAGAAGGATGAGAAGTTTTTGTTTCCGTGTCTAAGCTATGCAACATTAATGTATGCTTATGCATTAAGATAATGCTTATCAAGCTGACGCTACACCATCGTTTACATAGCATATGGCGCCACACCACTTAATTCAACATCGGGTACCCCGAACTTGTCTGGTTTTAGGATTGCTGGCAAAGTTGTGCTGTTATTGATACCAGATAAAAATTAATTACAACCGTGCTCATAAATTCTGCACGGTAATCCGTATCCTAGCTCCCTTACGACACCCACATCAACGTTTTCTTTCATTGCTAGGATTCCCCATAAAAATTTATTATGATTATGTATGATCATCAATCTTTTCCTTCCACATCAGGATGCGTATAGGACAGGAGTTGGATACGTACTGGAAGGATTGGAACGTCTCGACGCTTCCTTGAATTCCATCTTGCGCCAACCAATTTGACACCTGACACATCTCAGCAAGCAAGCTAGCTAGAAATATTTACCTTTGTTTAGCAGCTTGGTGAGTGATTATTACTTTTTTCCACAGAAAAGTTCTTATTCCTATCAGCACACCGAGAACCACACCACTAATGTGCTTAGCATCAACCTTACTGGTGAAATCACGTTTACATCTAAAATGATAGTGTTTTAACTTGTTGGCCGTATGCTCAGGAAAACCAGACACATTAAGCTATTTCTATATAAATAGAACTATTGTGTGTAGTTTTAAGCTGGACAATAACAATTTAATAGTGAAAATCGTTTCTTGACAAGAACATTGCAGAAAATTAAATAGCATACAATAATATGTATACGTTAAAAATGCTTCGATAGACGGGGTGACTTACAACTATAAATTCAGCTGCGGTTCGTTTCTAACTTAACTTTAGGCTCCGTTGCCTAAATAATTGCATGGCAATAAATACAAACTGCATGGCATCTGCTTCTCCACTCCGTAACTGAGGGTCAACCAAAAGCATTCTGGAGCAATGGTTAACAGTCACACATTCATTTAAAGTAATCATATTCGATTATAAATTTTGGTTTTGGATTAAATATAAATGAAGTGCGTAAGATGTACGAGATTAAGCACACAAAATGCTCTAGGACGTCGTAAGCAAGTATTTTAAACACTAGCTTACAATATGCGTTACTTCCTTTAAACTCTACTATGTATCTTTGCTTGCAGCTTGACAAGCTCCTTCTGCTTTTTTATCCGATGGGATTCCCAGTGAGTTTCCATACTCCTACGTAAAACCAATAAGCGTGGAGAAAATTCGCGTAGCTCATTTGTACCGAATCTATAAAGTAGCTTATAACTAAGCTTTGTAATGCCATTTAATCTAATTCGAATATTTATTTACCTCAAGTGTCATGCGAAAGTGAATCCGGCTTGTGATTTATTGAGCAATGTTCACTAGGAACTTTGCAAAAATCTTATATGAACTACCAATGTGTGAATACACGAGGAATTATAATTCATTGCCTTTGCTTGTGACCCCACATGAAAGAATTACTCATCATCGTTGGTTGGACAGTTTGTTCCAAACAGTGTGATTATCCTCCACAATGTGTTTTTATTAAATTGGTACATTTCCATTCACGCACCGCTATGAGTGTCTTGTAAATTTCCAGTTTTACTGAAACCGAACTGAGTGAGTGTACTTTCAACCTTCACGTGATCATTTCAGATGGGATATTTTTGAAAGCTGTCCTATTGTAAGCCTTTTTTCAGGGTGATAGCCATGATATCCGTGCATTATTCTTTCCACCGTTACCATCGAAATCACTGACATTTACTTCAAAACCAGTTCACAGAGCATTGAATGCACACGAATAAGTGAAGAAACATTGTTCGACATCTTTTTGCGCAAAGGGCAGGGGCAAACTGATTTTTATCAGAACTACATGAGGTATATGATGGTCTTTATCAGAACTACATGAAGTACATGCTGATTTCATTACTCTCCATAATCATGTTAGGTAACCGAGTGGTTGATGAATGGCAGACTGAACATTACTCACTGAACAGCAAATAACTTACGGGAACCTAATACAATAAGCCCTTCAGCCATTTCTAATGATCCCATTTCCTAATTTAGCAAACACGGTGTAAATCCGATTCCTTTCCACTTGAAATTTTGAGAAGTTAAATGACTTTTGGCGCAAACTTCTCATTTCCTCACGTCAATTAGCTCATATTATGACCGTGAGCACAAAACGAGGAAATAAACCTGTGGGCCATTAAATTTCAACAAATTATCTCCACTAGCTTCAATGAAAAAAAATCAGATTTGAGGGATTGTTCATATTCTTAGCCTATAAACATAATTCTGACTATACTCATATACATTGTGGCCAGTAGATTTCTTGGTCCATGCGCTTCTGCTTGACTGGATGAACAAAATTGTGCTTATGAATTATCACGGGACAAGGAAAAGTTCATTTCGTGATTTTGTACAGCTAAAAATATCAGCGTCTTAAGTAGGACCACTCGCAACGCAATGGAATATGTCCAAAATGGACGTGAACTTTTCTCGACCACGCCACACATATTATGCTTTTTGCAAATGTTCGTACACGCTTGTATGGGCTAAGTGTAAGAGCTGTTACTTTATTTCAAGTTTCTTCATACTTTTCATGCCTTGGTTGTAACAACCGTAACAGTCAAAGTTCTTGCTTAATGTAGGGAAAGTAAATGTAGGCGAATTTATGTTGTCCTTTTATGAGTAACTACCATTGGACACACACCGTAGTCGTAAATTACCTTGTATGCTTTCACCTTGCACAAGTACTAATAAAAACCTTTGGGTTTTCGCGGATCTCGTCAACACTTTTTCGTCTGCACTCATGGAATTGGTGACCGTGTTCTTATTGCGCAAACCGCACCATTCATGTTATGGCGTATGTAAGCGTGAAAGCATTCCTAAGCTTGATGAAGCACCGTAAAGTCAATCGAGTATATTAGTGTTTCAAAAGTCTCAGTGCTTACTCCATATTGTAGGCAATTATTGCATGGGTATAAACTGCAATTAAGGAATAAGGATTAACTGTCGAGCCGGAAAAGCTTTTATTAGAAACGTTGAGTCTGCACGTGAAATTCTCACTTGCTTCTTTAAAGAGCAAGAACTTAATTGAGTGTGAATTTATCAGTATACTCGAACAAATAAAAATTTGCATGAAGCATTCATTTCAGCTTTCATGTGTGTTAGCACTTGTTGGACACGGAGACCGGGAACTGAGTAGGCGTTTAATTTTTCTACGAATGTGATCAAAGACAACTTCCTTCCACTCCTACTCATGTCATGTTATGCACGATTATGTCATCTAAACGGGTGAAAGGCAGCGTAGTACGTTGCGATTTACCTGAACACTTCACTGGGGAAAAGCTAACATTTGCACTGGAACTTAATCCTTGAACGCAAAAGACCAAAAAACATACAGTCCTGCATTGTGTGTGACTCGTATGACAAAACATCAAAAGAACAACAAAGGAGTTGTTGTTTGATGCTTTACACCAAATACCATACCACACACGACGGAAAGGAGCATTATGAAACCATTAGTAAACATCACAATTCGTTACTTTAAGGATCTGGACTAGAGAGACAAGGTTTGCCCATTTTGCCTTGAACAAGAGATTATATAGCTCATGCTTTTTCCTGTATTTATTTTCACTATCATTCCATTTCTATCAAGTATTATTTCTGGTCTCCAGGGACGGCTAAATACGAATATAATGGGGCACTCTAACTAAGAAATAATTCGGAAGAAATGTGGAGGTTTGGAGTCTCCACCATTTCAGACCAAGAAAACCAGTAATGCTACATCTTACTTATTTTGGAAGTTAAGTAATTGAACACTTATGCAACACGTGAACAACCTACAACATTCCCTCTGCGTGAGGCTACTTTAGCTCACTTATTTGGTTGCGCATTGATTTTCAGATGAAGTTGTTTAGTGTTTCACATTAAGTTTCCTTACGAAGAAAGAGAGCTATCCGAATTAATGCCGAATTCTCAGTCAATTTTGTTTACTTGCATTTGCGTCATAGTTGTCAAATCACTTTGAGTTACACAACTCAACTTTCGAGGGTTTTACAGCGTTAATTTGAATTTCATGCTAGAGCGGGTGGTACAAATCTACATGATACTACCATCAGGGTAAGGTTGTTAACGCAGTGCAAGTAAAGAACACAATCTGTGTAATAAAGCCAAAATTCCAAAAGTAATGTAGAAAACAAGGACAGCTGTAATAGAGAATATGGCTGCTGGTCATAGCAAGCATTTTTTCAATTTATAAGTTGTTTTGCTGGTTGGTTTTTTATATTTCGCTAATCGTAAGTGGATTGAATATATTTAAACTATAACGGTTTTAGTTGTCGCGTATTCTATTAGAACCCGTTTCTATAACTCCAGCAATTCGAGAAATTCAAATAACAGCATTTTCCCAAAAAGGCTAAGCTACAATTGAATTTCTAGTTTGAAATGGAAATCCCTCTAGTCACATCCCTGACATTTAAGGAGAAGTATCACTTATAAGTTCGCAAAAACACTTGATGTTCAAAAGAAATACTTTGCAGTCGCCTCCAGTAAAAGGGTAGATTTTATGTAACACAGGTATCGTTGCTAGCGACCCTAATATACTTGTGTTATCCTGTCCGTGAGGAGTTGATGAAATCTCACGTTGAGTATTTGCAGTGAAGCAAATAGTTCTGGAATCACATTAAGAATACTATGTAGTTTTTGACAAAATCCAATTCAAAGTTTAAATAAATAGTCGTTTTAAATAAATGGTCACCTGCAATTCTTCAGAAATGTATTTACATTATCTCAAAACGAAATTGGTTTACGATCAACGGTTTCCTGATATTCCTTTGTAAGGTAGTTGCATTTTATTAATGTCATGTGTGCAATTTCTCACCTACTTACAGGGTATTTCTTTTACCCTGCTCCCCGTTGACTATAACATGCTAACATGCAAGCCATTTTGTTCCACCCAAGGTGAACTTTCGTCGTTTCATTTTTAACGGGTTGCTGCAGTTTGTATTGAAGCCGCTGTGAGGCTGTTAGAAAGGAAGCGGGAGATGAAGAGGAAGGAAAATGGACGGACGGAACAAGGACTCTAGTCCTTTATACATGAACTTTTCCCTTACAACTATGGCTATATATCAATAATATTTTCCCTTGCAAACTGACAAGTATGAAATGTACCGAAATATCACTGCGCTCGTGTTGTATTCCTCCTAACATATAAAGTGGTAAAGGATGATGGAAACGGGGTACTATGAGAACCGATTCAGTGAAGGTAAATTAATAGATACGGAAGCAGTCGTTTTGTCGAAAATAGCGCAGGAAAAATCTGCTCATGATTGAGTCCTATAAAGAAAGCATGAGAATTTTTAGAAAATAGATTTTAGGGCTAAATTGTATATTCTTCCTTTACTCGATCAGGGTTTGACGTAAATAAGTTGATTATAGTATTTCAAATCACGTAACACTAGTATAAGCTAGTACTTATTTGCTTCATATCCTTTCCTGCTCAGCTCAGTGCTCCAAGGCTTTTCAGAGTAAATGCTTTTACCTATTATATTATTATAACATGGCATGCATTTAAGTGGCCCATAAAACAATTTAGCCACCCAATCAAAAAAAATAGACTTTCCCAATACGATAGTTGGTCACTTTTTAAATAATTTCCCCATAGGAAAAAATAGAAAAAAGCACAAAAACAGAGAGTCTATTTAAATGAACTGCTATGCTGATATGTTGTGTATCTACTTGGTCTTACACTTGATTTTTTTACCTAAGTGATCTGTACATTATATCAGTTTTTTAATACAGATTTGTGTGTGAAATACTTTTAATTTACAACAGTATTCAAATCAAATGCAGAAGTTCATGTCAACATAAAATGCTAATGTCTTTTAGTATCCTCATGATATGACAGCATGGAAATGAACCGGTCACTTGAAGAAGCCCTTGCATTTTAAGCAGTACATAAGCAATAGAGTATTCATCACCTTTATGCGTTATACAAAGTTGTAAAATGGCACGCAAGACCGTATTGGATATGATTAGGTAGTGGTTGATTGGTGATTGGATACGGTTTTTATCATAATTTCATAAACTAAATGCAATTTTCTGGTGTAAAATATTTGTAAGGAACATTGTATATTAATACATAACAATCAGTTTTCTAAACAGTAGTGTGCATGAATATTAATCAAAATTCAAGCTATTAAGAAAATCCAATACACCCAATTGAACTTAATTGGAAGCTTATCATGTCGATCATTTTCAACTATGAACAAACGTGTTTCATCCCTCATGAGATGAACTTCAATAACGATTTCCAATGAATTTCCCGTGTTTCAAAACCAGTAATCCAGTTTCATAAAAGTCATATATAGCTCATAACTCCTGATTCCATGAAGTTAATGTCTTAAGGACTTAATTATCCATGGTATTCTAGTATTATTGGTCGAGAAATGTGTCTTGCAAGTACAATAGAAAACTCATTATTAGGGTATTCTCCTAATAATGAGTTTTCTAACTAGGGTAGGATAGGGTAGGGTAAACTCCCTTATTATAACGGGTGCCAACTAATCATGGCGAGACTAAGATTTTTTTAGAAATCCGAATACGATTTTTCAAACACTGAGAATTCAACTGAACTCGTTATTTTAGTTCATCCAATATGGGGCGAAACACCTTGGTAGTTGTGGAAGAAGATTGACTCGTGTTTCCAAGGCCGAAATAACATTGATAATTCAGTAAAGTAATTTCATTTTGCGATCAAATGTAATTATTAGGAGAAAGTGTTTCAATTTCAAGCTATTTAGATCAGTGTAAAATTATACTATCGTATGGGAAAACTAAATAAAATGTTACGTTTTTTATTGAAAAAGTGACCAACTATAGTATTGGGAAAGTCTATTTTTTTTGATTGGGTGACTAAATTGTTTTATGGGGCTCCTATTATTGTGCCTTATAACATTAGTCCAGAGCACAACTTTAAAGCATAGATTATTTACTTGGTGCTTTTTAAAATTATTTTTAGTAAAACTTGATTATTCACCGAGGTTTTTACAATAATGTACGCATAATGCATATAATTTTTGTACTTCTGTGAACCTTATATTGACTTTAATTTTGTTTTAGTGTCTTACCTACAGACGATTACAGTTTCACGGTATGACTTAACGTTGGTACTTAAGTGTTTCTTCACTACGAAAACATTGCAAATAATATTATGGTCATAATGCGACAATATTCGGTGGCTGTTGCAAGTATATGTACTCTGCATTCTCCTATAGATCATTTTATATGCTCATTATTCTTCAGCAATCATAAAGTTGTCTACACATTGCACACTCGAGCAGCACATTGTAGTATTTATGCAACGTTTCTTGTAAGCTTTCGAGTTCATTTTTTATATGAACATAAGATGAGATCATTAAGAAAAAATCAATACCGACCTGCTGTGCAGCTCGTTCAGTGATTTACACATGGAGCTTTTATTTTTTCGATCCATCATCTATCTGGCATTATTGTAGGTGAGGCGATTCTAACCTGTATACTAACCATGCTAACTAACTCAGCTTCTGTCCAACCCACTTTACAGATGGCTTCCTTCAGCAATACATCAGCCAATTTGGGGTTCTCCGTAAAATCTTAAGTGGTAAAAGCCTCAGGTGACAATGTTGAACGATTTAGGGAGTTGTGATGTTTCCTGCATGACGCCGTGGGCCTAAAACATTTTAAAACTATTGATTTAAAGATTTCTGTGGGAATAGAGTGCATGTAACTGATCATCCGTAATAAAATATCATATTTACTATAGTAGTTGATATTAGATACATTGATATAAGTTATAGGGCTTCACAGGGTTTAAAAACGAAAAGAAATTTATCAAACAAACACGGAAGTTTTAACTACATGTATATATTACATTTAGAAGGTGGATGTAAAATTCAGTGAAAGTCGTAACACAAAATAGCTTTACGGTTGCTAGAATTATGCAAGCTTGATAATATTTCTTTACTTATCCACGGTGATTTAATGCCCCTTTACTTACTTCTTATACAATTCGTGGATAAACATGAAGTTCTCTTTGTATTTAAAACCTTCGACTTTGAAACAATGTAAAGATTTGCTGTGAATTTGACTACGCAATTCACCGAATATAAGCGTTAAAAAAGGTTTCAAATTAAATCTAACACAAGACGTACCAGAATCCATGCAATGCCAATTTGACGTATTATTTTATAAGTAGTTCCAAAAGCTTGAAAAAGTTCAGGGCCACGTTATATGAAAGGTTTCATATCAAATATTCTATGCATCATTTTGGGAATTTGATCTATGTATTGAGATGTAAAACAACCAAAACCTTCTTGAAATATATGCAATACTTTATCGACTGAGAATATGAAGAAATAAATACGTTCAGCACAGCAGTGTTGTTACGTGATATCTGGAAAGGGAAATGATACTTGTAGTTTGGTTATATACATGGCTGCAGAATCTTTTGTAACGTTGTAACCAGGTTACAGGAAGAAAAGGAAGGAAACGTGGAAAGAGAGGAAAGGGAGAAGAAAGAGGAAAAAAGGAGAGGACAGAGGGGGAAAGGGAGAGGAAAGAGGGGAAAAGGGAGAAGAAAAATCAATGAGGAAAATATGGGCATTTTAATTGAACTTTGTGGGGGGTCTGGGGGGCTTGGCCCCCCAGCTAACTAAAAGGGCAAAAAGTATCAGAGGAAACTTTGGATCTGGTTACAGGAAGATTTTGAGTGCTTAAAAGATTCTGCAGCCATGGTTATATAGCTTACAAAATGCTAGTCAACTTTTGCACAACAACATGAAATTGAAAGATTTCGCCCACATTCATCATCCAAACCAAAATTAGAACCAATTTTCTCACAGCTATTCTTCATTTCGCTCGCAGTTCTTGTTTCGCTTAAAGATCTTAAATAAGTTTTATTAGTAATTTCAATGGGCAAATCTCTCCGGTCATAGCCCATAGCCCAGAATACTTAATGCGTAGATACCGTTGGTACTTAATTTTTGATTCTGCATTGTCGATTTTATTAGCATTGCCTAAATAAGCAATTTTTTAGAACTTATAAAAACATTCAAGAGTTGATGATGCGTACCCCAAGAAACTCAGCGACCTGATTCCATTGAGGTCCATCTATCTCTGCATCTAGTTTTTATAGATGGTACACCATTGAATGTTGATGTTCTCGGGTAACCGATGCTCCTTTTAGCATTGTCAATGTGAGCCATGCGAAGAAAGTATTTTTTATGAATTATCTAGGTGTTGTTGGAGACAGTAGACTGTGTATTGGATGATGACTTGCTTCGCTCCAATACATTAACACAAGACTGCGCTACTGCTGATGATGATGGTGATGTGTAACGATCTTGCGATATGATAGTTCCGGTGAATTGCCTGCACATTTTGACCTATAGATATCATAAAGGAGAAAGCTTTCTTAGGTTACTTTTAACCGTCCTCATCATATTTGACCATTCTTTTAGTGATCACATCGTATCATGAAAAAATAAAACGGATACTTTTACGTCTCAGCTCTGTGTGGAGGATGTACATGCTAACAAGCACGTTTCCGCTGCACTCTTTAACTAGCCCATTATATGTGTATACTGTTGAGCGGAAAGCAGCACAACATAAATACCACATGACCACCAATCTAACAAAATGGATCTACCAGGTCACGAGAGCAATATGATGAAGATAAAAATACACAAGTCGAGGAAAAGGAAAGAAATGGATCGTAAAAAGTCTATTGTGCTGTTACTATGGACATTAGCTATGAAGTTGAATTGACAATACGGCAATCATAGCAACTATGATATGGCAATGAAATACTGCTACTCTCGCTCTGCAGGAGTTGAGTTCTTGTCGAAACATTTTTACTACAGCCGCCAAGCTTACCTGTCAGCTATACCAGACACAGACATTTAATTGAATGGAAATTGGGTCTCCTTTTTTATTGAAGTTTACACAGGCATGACAATAACACTACAAGAGTGGTTCGCGTCATAAGTAACTTGCTTTTGAGAAAAGTTGTCATAATAACACAAAGGTACGGGTGGTTCATAATCATAACGAAGTAAATTTTTTACAACATGAAACGAGATTGGATTACATTACTTTTAATTTCATCGAAGTTTCTGTTCGTATGCCACTGCATTGAGGGAGTATTTTAAACTGGGTTGTTATCTGTAAAAGATACAATAATTGTCAGAGTAAATTTCCCCAACGTGAATGTTTCTCATGTCAAACTGGATGTGCTACACCTGCCTTCTAAACATTTTACGAGAAACATGTGTTAGAAAACATCATACAAATGTCGCTTCAAAAATTCTTGAACTCTCAAATTGAGAATTGCGTCATATCCTGTTTTGTCCATTGATTTTAATCCCTTTCAAAGTCTCTTTTCTATTCCAGCTCTGGGTAAACAGGCTCTATGGAATATTCTGTATGCATTATTTCCTTTGATACAAGACCAAGTTGTTTACCTGTTTGTGTTTATATTCTTGTGTGTAGCTGTAGTTCCTAAATCAAAAATCACGTGAAGGATCTTGAGAAGCTGTGCAGTAAACAGAAAGCAATTTTCGTGAGACTATACATCTTCTCTGAACACGTTTGAAATGGAAATGTAGCCTGAAGCCAGCCCTTGGTGATGTTTATGTACATCAAAGGGTTTCTAATTAGTAATTAGACGTGTTTAAGATTTAAACTGTTAGAGAAGTGTCAGAACCAGCACGCAGATGAAGTTTATACTCTTTCGCATATTCCCGTCTCTCGTCTAAATGCCCGGAACCTTGTAGTTATGGCTAACGACATTATTTTGCAAGGTGCGTACTACCGCCACGATCTTTAGCTAACATACCAACATTCGTTAGAACTATGCAAAGCTACAAATTAACTCATTGTGCAAATGTGCATGCTGGCGCTTTTTGCATGAATTCCACCACTACCACCATGCACAACCGGGCTGAACTACTTTTATTACGTTACAATTCACCTTAAGTTAAATACACAATACGTATGATGAATCATACGTATTGTGTCTTTTCATAGTATTCGCTGATGCTTTCAACATTGCCCTGTTAATTTCTCATTTAAAAATGTGCAGTGAACAATATGCCCCCGGTTGCCTTGTCAAAAATCTAGCATTACTTATACCACGGACAGCCACAAATCCAAGGAAATACATAAGCCAATGTTAACGAATGAGAACCCATTATTGTTTCTCAGCTACCGTGTAATTGTGTTTCAAATTTAAAGAAAAACTTTGATGGCAACAAAAACTATAATTTTCTTTTGTGTAGGCATTCTAGTGGCGTATGCTCAAAAACCGGATGCTACAAAGAGCATCAAAATGTGAATGGGGCTGAGCGTATGCTTTTGAAATTAAAAAAGTTTCTCTTTCATAGTTTTTATTTTGCAAGTCACTAACAATGAATAACACTTAAAGAAATCTTGAATGGGGCTGCATTAATGCATAGCGACATACATCAGGAAAGGACTACTCAGGAATTCGAGACAAAGATGCGACTGGAAAGAGAATGAAATGAGTTGGCTAATGTGCTTATGCTTGTCACAGAAAGTTTAGATTGACCTATTTCATTTCTCTGTCGTATGTATTCTCAATGATTCTCATGTGTATCCGCTTGCTTTCACATCAAAAGAGCTTCTTTACCACGCTACTTTTACACTGCTGTGAATAAGACAATACGAATGAAGTTCAAGAGTCGTTTGTTGGAAAAGGGCTGCGGCGGTCGAATTATTTCATATCCTCAAGCATATAGCAAACGCTGGGTTTGGCTTACATTTGAAAAGGAAAGGCAGTGACCATGCCAATTACTCACTTGCTTTGATGTTACCGATACTACTATGAACATTTGTGGGTTTAGCACAAAATGAATAACGGACTGAGAGAATGACAAAGGTACTGTTTTTACAATCATTCAAATCCTTTCTAAGTCAAAAGTTTATCGACCCAGCAATACATTTCAGAACCTACAAACCAGAATAATGCAAAAAGAAATTCCATTTACTGGAACTCCTCTAGCTTGAAATTTTCGTTAAGATCAGGCATTCTTCTCAACATTTTAACGTTTCCATTCATTCAGTTGGTAGAGTACTATTAGTTTAGTTTTATTCGGAACCTGTCAAGATGTATGCATTGTGGATTGGGATTTAAAGACAAAAAAGTTGTTTCAAGTGGTCCTACCATATTCCCTGTCATAGACATTTTGAAGTGTCACATTTTGTTTCCCCAAAAATTTCTTTAAGGGTATGATGGACTATCGAAAGAAATAAAAGTAACCCGCTTGAAAGATAGAATTTTTGATCCTTCTGAAGCTGATCAATAGGACATACGTTTCATGATAAAGTTTACCGAGCGCCAGAACGAAGGCAAGTTTTGGATTCGCTGTTCGTAATTTTTAACTTATTTTTGCAATATGGTTTGGATATCCGTGCGACAACTCAAAAACTTTTCACCCAGTAACCTCCAAATTTTACTCAGTGATTGTTTAGGTGTATGGAAAGAGTTTTATATAATTTAAGCTTAATCAGATAACCCAATCATGATTACACAATCAAATACAATATACAATCACCAAATACAAATTGTATGCATTGTAATTGAGCTCCTCATAGTTCCACCGAGACCCATGCCACTTTAATATGTCATCATGGTTTGAAATACATATCCCGGATGTTGCAAGGTGGTGTCAGAGTTCCTTGTATCCCCAATCTCCATCCTTCGCCAAAATTTAGATCCACCCGCTTGACCTCCATTCATTTCCAAAATGGTTTGATTTTACCCTCTGCACGGCTACCACCATGGGAATTAAAAACATTGACACTATTTGCGACTGTCGTCAAACATGTTACTCAAACCCATGAAGTTTTCTCCGTCTTGCACTATACCATATAATACGAGGCAAGTAAATGAGAATAGGTAAATAGATACACGAGCAGATATTGAAAAACAAACCAAGTCCCATTATGGAAGAATACAGTTCCGGGTTGAGTAGACAATTATTTATTACAAAAAATTGGGTGTATATTTATGTGGTTGCAGGTTCATGGTCGGTTATCTGTCAATATTTTATTATGTCTATTTTAGACTGATGCTGTGGCATGGGATGAACTTACGTTAGCGAAACTACCTATCATCATGTAAACTAGAAACTATTGGGCTTGTTACGCCTTACCAGTCAATGTCATTCTGTCGAAACAGTTTATTTCAGAGATGGCACGTGGGTTAATAATGGTAGGTGGGCAGCCCGTTTAAACCCGGGTTTTAATGGGGCCCAGCCCACCTAGAATTTCGGTGGGGTTTTAGGGTAAAAACGGGTAAATACATAAAACAGTATAAACCAATGTAAAATCATAGTATGATTCATTGTTTCCCTTTCCTTATGTTCCATTTATCTGTTTAATGTTACTTTTTTCATTATATATATAGTATCTATAAATTATACGTGTGCATAATATATGTAACAATTCCCTTAAAATAAATTGTCACTTAATTATATACTGTGAGGAATTTAAGATCTTATTGATCTATTTTCAAACATTTGGAAAAATCAGGGCCTGTTATCAACATTTCAAACTGTCAGATATGATCACCGGAACATTCATACAATACATGTCAACACGTAAAATACGTGATAAATTAATATTACCCGTTCTCCCCATTAATGCCATTTGAACCCGTTTAAAACCCACAAACCCGGTTAAAACCTCCCAGCCGGGTTTTAATATCATTGTACCACACGGGTTTATTACCATCTCTGGTTTATTTAAAGAACGGGTAGACTTTGTTTAATCTTTTTCAAATCTATCGATAGCACAAGCCAACCAAATTTGAGCGTTCACAGGATCAGAATCTGATAGCTTATATCATCCTTATGGTTAGGGTGGGTGTTCTGTATAATAATAATAAAACTAATAATAATCATTTTAGTTCTCGTTTAGGTCTCGCCATAAGTTTGGAATTAGAAGTTGCAGTAAAATGTACTTTGACAAAGTCACTACTTCATTACAACTTAAATCTATGTCATTCATGTGAACTAACCGAACGTTACCTTCTAACCGGGAAACATTTCTGTAGTCAAAGCTCGTTTCTCATTACCCCAAGAACTTTCCTTATAGTTCAGAATGATTCCAATTCCAACCCATTGATCAAAGTAAAATAATACAGATTTGACATAAAACACTACTGTAAGGGCATACACAAAGGGCAGTAAGGTTGTACATGTTCTCGTCAAATGAGTGTCTACAGTCTACATCCAATAATATTTTCACTATAAGTAATGAAGGTTGACGTGATGTATGAGTTCTCATCGTCGGCGATGGTGTCATCAATTTCAGTTAACCAATCAATTTTTGGCATTTCTGAATGGCATGCAACACAGTAAATCCATACAGATATCTTTAATGGCTGACAACGGGTGAATAGATATTTTAATATGCATGTAACTATCAGGGAAACCTCCAAGAGTGTGTTATGAAATAGCAAATAAGATGACGACGCGACGTGCTTACAAGCAGACGACATCTTATTGTACCTATTTTGCTCCTCCCATGTCTTGTGTGCTGTTGGAGATACTCTTATACGGAATGTGGCAAGAATTGAGCGCTGTTCCATGTAGAATTCAATTTCGCTAAAGGAAGCTTTAATTTTATCAACTCTACATGACACGTTTTCAATCCCATGGAATTTTCAAGTCAACGAACATTAAAATAACATTAAACGATAACTTTTTCCCCTTTCCATGACAAATCAAGTCAGATGTATAAATTATAGAATAGATTTGTCTCAACCAGTGTTTGCGTCATAAGAGAAAATACGTCACGCAATTATATATTGTACTTACGCGCACCCTATTAATTCCAAAGACTTTAGTTTCAAAAAGTGAAACAACTGTAATGTAGTTAAAAGAAACTGAGAAATGTGAATACTACAATTAATTGAAACGCTTGATGTATACAGTTAAAACAAGACTTTTATAATACACAATGTTGGAACTGACAAGAAGAGTAGAAGCAAATTAGTAGAAAAGAATGAAACTTTCTCCAGATTGATTTGGACCAACCATTGGCGTTAAAACTAATTTTTGAACGTTGACATCTATGTATTATTAACTTGCAGTACAGCACAGAGTAATTACACTAGGTTAGACATGTATTACGCACCATGCGTGTTTGTCACGAATACTTTTATGTGGTGAACGCAGCTTATGTTATGTTATTATGACTCAGTTCAACAAAGCAAATCCATCTAGGGTTTTGGCTCTTCAGGAAGAAATTGTCAAAAACGGTAATTATATAATTAGTGGAACCAGTAGTGCAACGAAAACACCATGCACTCCGGCTTTGTGAATAAGAGCTAACACGCCTTCGGCTTGCTATCCCACAGACCACATTGCCTTCTTGACTGCTTCTATAACTAAACTCGAATGTAAGAGCTTCCAACTAAAAAACAAATACAAATGGATGCCCATGTATTTCTTCACTGAATTTTCCAGTGTTTTTAGATTCTGTAGTAATATATAGTAATGGGATGTGGGTAGCAAAAATACAGTGCAATGAAGCCAGATACCTCTCCACAGAAGTGGTTTTTCGTGTATACCATCAACAGTGCCTATAGAAGGTTTTGATTCTTTAAATTTCCTGTGCACTAGCAAAACAGCACCTTTGATGTTTATCCCAAAGGAACAATGTTTGTTGTGGGCAATGGCTATTTTTCTATGTACAAAAGTCCTTGTTAATGGGGTTGCTTGTAAAATTGTGACGAGACAGACTACCTAAAAATAAACTGCTTGCGTAAGTCAGTAGAGAAGTTGTCGAAAAAGTTTAATAAAAATTCCATGTATTCTATAATCTAATCGGCAAGTCTGAATTAAGGAATAAAACTGATCAGCTAAGTCTATTTAATCGAAGAAGGCTCAAACATGTTAAATATTTAAAAGATCCCGTGTCAAACTTTCCCCGTGTTATGTGTATTCCAGCAGGAATGAGTTTCTCCATTCCTGCTTAACTTATGAACTTTCATGTACTGTAGAAATCCCTATAAGAAAGGCAAAAAATAAAATGTTATGTTACGCAACTATAATAATTTAAAAACTATAAAGTCGATAATTGAAAAAATGTACAGGGTGTAAGAAAATATTTTGAAAACTTCATCCCATGGGAAAATGTCTAGGTGATTTTAAGAGCAACAAAGATGCCGTCCGTAGGTTGTCCTGATCACATTCAGTTGTAAGCATTAATTACTAGTGTGTTGGAAAACCGAGAGAAACTGTCAATTTTGAACAGAATGAACAGACACTAGAGACGACATTGGCATACTAAAGTATCTAATTTTCCTGAAAAAATACGAAGCAAACCAAATCTTTGCCGAAGGATCAGAGTAAAGCAGAGTAATACCTTTCATTTTAATCTTGCGTTGCTTTGTGTTATATGTTGTGTAATGGTATCAGAAGCATACATAAAGTTATACACATGACTAATGTGCTTTCATCTTGGCTCCTTCAGTTGCTTGTCTAATTTTTTTCCGGTTGGTGAGAATGGTAGCGTGCCAGACCCAGAAATCTTTGTTGAATGATGAGCTGTAACTTTCCTTCGCCAGGCTTCTTTGTTGCTGTTCCCTTACTTTTTCGATACAAGACAATGAATGATCACTCATAAATTTTCACACTTGATGCTTGTCGCGGCTGACTGATTTCAATTTTTGTTTCCAGTGGCAGTCTTCAAAAATCAAGAGTAGCAAGTGAGTGGTAAGAAAATTTCGGTTGACCTAACTTTCCCCCACGTAACACTGTACGCAAACTTCTCACTTGCAACTTGGAGCTGTCTTCCTCGCGTTGTTTTCTGTTAAAATGTCTTGCTCTTTTGGTCATTATATATTAAATTTGCAGTTCGTCGAAATAGCTACTAGCGACTGAAAACGAAACTTGCGTGTTTGCTTTCGATGTTTACTTTTCGGTGGGGCTAAAATCCGTGTTTTCACAAAAGCATTGCATCTCTCATTTAAGCACAAAAGTCACCACAACAGTTTGCTTAAAGATAAACATACTTGAAATTTCTTTCTTTTGTATTGCATTTCGTTACTTAAATTGACCTGAATAAACATTTGAACATTATAGGATATAAGACTCAAACGGATTTTGCTTTGACACAATTCATGGTATTATTTATGTTGAGAAACTACTTTAACTTCGCAATTCATACTACATATATTACATATATATGACAAGTGTTCCTCTTTTGCAAGTGGCTCTTTCATCCCTATCAAACGGTCATTATGTCATAAGTGACATCGTCAGCTTTCACCTAAATCTGTGACCATTTTTGATGAGTTTCTGTGTTTGGGCTTTGGGGTTCGGCAATTGCTTCATTCCTCAGAAAGTCCCTGTATCACATAGCAATGCAGAAGGGGAGCCTTTTGTTAAAATGGCACAAGATTTGATTCAAACATCACATGACACTTGAATAGTCATACAACAACCTAAATTTAGCCCAGGGTTGGGTTGAATTTCACCC
>LJIJ01003319.1:0-19726 GCA_001718145.1 Orchesella cincta | reverse complement strand
TGCATCGCTGCTTCCATGGGCTTGCAACTACGAAAACGAACCATGCAGGATTACGGGATGTGGGTAGTGTGCAAATGTTTCACAACATTCCTCTTCTTCGGTACTGCGAATGGGCTCCGGTGGAGTCTTCTTCCGACTCCCAGAAGCGTTTAGAAGGTGTATGATTCCAGTTGCAAGCATTTGTGTATAAATGCACTTCCACGAGGAGCTTGAAGGCGTTTTGTGTTCGCACGGACAGCACCTGCAACCGACGCATAGAAGATGGATTTAATGGCTAGTGTTGTCCTTTCGCTACCGTCCAGCCTCTCATCTGGGCCGGGGATGTTCCAGATACGCTCTCAACTCGCCAAGACGGAGGGTCCAACTGCCCGGCGGGCGCGAATCCCCCCGGAAACGCTGGCCTCCCACGCTAGCTCGTAGATTAGGACTGTGTCGGCAGTCATCGCCCCGGCGCATTTGCCACCTGCTCGGGAAGTGCACTGCTAATAGCGATTGACTACCCCACCAAGAACACTTAACATCTGTATGTAGCCCTTATGCAATCAACCAATGGGGCTTCTGAATCACGATGGAAGTTGTTATGGGTGCAATTAACCCACCACGGTTGAAGAGGGAAAGCCCCTGCTCACAGCCAGCGCAGCTCAGACATTGGCGTAACCAGTCTTTTCGCACCCGCCAACGTCTTGCTGTAGATTTTCAGATTATAAAACTGACTATGGATCCGTTATCCAGGAAGGCTCGACACAACCATCTGGCAAGTCCTCTCCTTGCTTGACGCGTCACTCGGACGGCGGCGGTGGCAAGAAGAGGGCAGCCCCCTGGCAATCGACTGGTCTTGGCCTTGTGTGTCCCGCCCATCTACCAATGGGGCTTGACGGTGGAGCCTGCTCTGAAACCACCCTCCCGGTGCCGCTGCCCAGCAAGCACTCGTGCTACCCCTTCGCTGCCTGCGTGTCGCTCCCGGTTGCACCCTTCCGGCACCGCTGTGGACAGATTCTGGACAGCGCCATTGCGAGCCAGGAAGTCGCCCTTCTCCCATCGACCAGTCTTGTAGCAGCAGGCTTATTCTTCGCTTCAGAACGCTCCAGTCCGCTGACTGGCCGTATAATTCTCTCGCCTTGACACGATTGGGCATTTTATAGATCGCGGATGACAAAATGCCTCCGGCAGCCCACACTTCCCGGGACATTTGGCCCACTCCTCGCGCGCGCTCCGGCTGCTCACATGATGTGAATCCCGCCGATTCGTCTCCTCCGCGATCTCCGCTGCAGCGTTTGCCCTCGCAGGCCCGTTGTTTGCTTGCATGATGAGCTTGTTCGGAATTCCCAGCGCTGCGAGTGCTCGAGCTCTCTGTTCCCAGGAACTCGTAACATTCTGGACAGCTGCTGAATACTGGTATCAACCAATGATTGTTCCCACAGCTCCCTTGAGGTTGAATCCAGTTTGGTAAATAGCAAATACAAAACTATGGCATCCCAGTGCTGAGTGGGCATTGAAACAACCTCCAATGAGCGAATACATTCTTTAGTGTTATCGATTAATGATCTTACGGTTACGGCAGTGGCACTCTGGATTGGTGGTTGTGTAATGAGGCGTCTAAGAAGAGAAAATAACAGCTCACGTTTATTTTCGTAACGTTCCTGGAGGCTCTTCCGCAGTGTCGTAAGTTCACGTCACGTGAGGATTGAGGGACTTGACTTGACGGGCTGCTTCACCAGTTAGTAGGGATTTGAGCCTGTGTCAATTTCTCCAATTTGTAAGGGAAGATTTATGAACAGCTGTAATAAACAAATCCCGAAATGAAATCATTCTTGGAGAATTTCCGGAGAAACTTTGGCAAACTCCAGGGGTGGTAATTTTATTTTCTGGTAACTGGAGGTGGTACAGCAGCAGCACTGGCGGCGACAGGAACTGGTATGAATATTGATTGTGGAAATGATGACTTTAGGCCATGAAAGCCAGAGTGCAGCGATGCTTGAATCATCGCACGTGTATACTCTTGGTTGTGAGTAAGAAGGTCGGTACCTCTGGGGGCAGTTGTGTTCAAAGTCTTAAAGTTGTCAACCACATCCCTCTGTGAGGTGGCTGCTAACTCCAAGTAGGAATCCACCTCAGCTTCTGTAAGTGCGGTGGTGGCGTTGGCTGCTAGTTGAGCTTCAAGGACAGCAAGTGTAGCTTTGATAGTGTTCTGCTCTGCTTCGGCAATGGCAAATGCTGAAGGAGCCATGTTGAACTGAAATTAATAACCTGATTAATCTTCACATAAAGCTGATCGACGATAAAAATCGGAACGGCTATCCGAGTTCGCAATTGACAAAATCGCAAAGAGCCACACGGAAAGGTGGACATGGAAAGTTGTCCGATTTATTGTGCTTTAGGAAAGTTTAATCCGAGTTATGTGTTGGAAATGGACCATCGCATTGGAATGATTGGAAGTATGAGATGATAGCTGAGTTTTAGGAATGAGGAAATAGATTATAATAATAATATATAAATTTATATTACAAATAATTAAAAATAAGATAACATATAAAAACAATTAAAATAATAAAAATAATTATACATAAATAATAAAAAAAAAATAAAAAAAAAAAAAGTAAAATAATAATAATATAAATAGAATAGTATTATAAAATAATAACAAGCATAAATTAATTCAAAAGATAATAAAATAAAAAATAATCAAAATAATAACCTCCCACACTTATATAAATAATAAGTTATAAAAAAATAAATATATAGATCACCATAAAAAAATAAAAAAAAAGAAAATAAATTATTAAACAAACAACCAAGACATAACCATCATAAAAACAATCGCATAAAACAATAATAAAGTGATAAAAACAAATAATATACCCTAACATTATAAAAAATTATAATAATTAAGAATACTTACTACTAAGAACCAATAAACATCCATCATACCTATTCTAAACGATCAAAATAACACACACTAAAATAAATATAAAACAATCGCTAATAACAAAACCAATTACACGTAAAAACGCACCATAAATTAAATTAAATTAAAAACAGTTATAATTAACTAAAGACTTATTATCAAAACAATAACAAAACAACCAATAAATCACAATAATAATAATAAAACCTATATTAAATTAATAATACATCGATATAAAAAAAATAAAATAATACTTAAAAAAAACTTATAAATAAACTCATCTAAAATAAAATAAAATACTAAAGACACCTCTTAAACACACAACTCTAAATACTAAGTATAATTGAACTCCTCAAATCCAATAAATATACAAAAAATACAATAGTAGAATACTTATACTCTATCATAAAAAAAATTAACTAATCCAAGAACTCCATACTACACATAACACTTATTAAAAAAATACGAAAACAGAAATACCCCCATCACCTACTCCATAAATAAGAAAATATACCTTATAACCCTCAAATATAAATACATACACCTACCGTAGATATAAAAAAATAGTCACCTCCCCCACCACATAAATATAAAGTCTAAAAAAATAAAACATCTTAGCTACCCCTGCCCCCACATCACGATACCACCCAACACTCATCCGGATACCTAATCTACCCAACTACAACACCAACCCCCCCCAACCTAAACATTCCACCCTTCAACCATATTCCCACATATAAAATAACTCGATATAAAACCTATTAAAATATAATAACTTATAAGACCAAAAATATATCAAAAATAAACAGATCATAAAAAAATCTCAATACATTAACATAGAATTACTTCACCACCATAACATAAACACACACCCCACTCCGGTAACCATCCCACTCATTATATCACCCTAAAAATAAAAAATAATAAAAAATACCATCCTAACATACATAAATAATGATATAATTTAAACCCTACAAAAACATAATAGATAAATTAATATAAAACACTAAATAAACAGTAGTAAATAAAAATAAGATATGATAAAAAAATAAATATAGAAACAAATATAAAAAAGAATAAATATTAAAAGTAATAATAATCAAAAATTTATATATTAAAAAAATATAAAACAAAAATTCAAAATTTTAATAATTAAATAAACCCTATAACTTATTAACATAAAAAAAATCTAAAAAAAACAAATTATAACATAATTATTAAAATAAAAAAAATATATATGCTAAATATAAAATATCGATTTATAACATATAAACTAAATTATATAACTAATAATATTATAATATTTTAAAAAAAAAATAAATATAATACTATAAAATGGAATTAATATAAACAACATAACAAATAAAATATAAAAAAAAAATAAATATTAAATGAATAAATAAAACAATATACAATAATAAAATAAAAAATAATATAAATTAATGATAATAATTAAAATAATATAACTCTAGATAAAAAAAGGAAACATAATAAAAAATATTATAATATATAATTTATGATAAATAAATATTTTAAAATAATATAAATAAATTAATAAATATAAACCCATTAAATTATTAATTAACAGGAAATATATAATAAAAAAGTTAAAATTAAAAACAAATATAACAAAATTTAAAGATAAATAAGAAAATAGAGTAAAACACATAAAATTATAACAATAAATAAGATATAAATTATACTTATTAGTTACTAATAATAAAATTAATTAAATTAAGAAAATATATAATTAAATTATAATGTTACATAGATACCACCTAAAAATCAAGAGTACATAATTACATAAATAATAAAACCCTATATAATTAATCTAAAATATATACAAAGTACCATTATCAATAAATAAATATAGAATTATAATAAACAATAAAAGTAAAGAATATATTAAAATTAAAGAATATAAAAATAATCATAACATTAATAATAATAAATTCTAATAAAATAATAATTACACTAACATATAATATATATTATTTTAGATAAATAGCTAACAATAATAAAAACATCAAACTAATAAATATGATAATATACCAGATAAAAAAAAAATAAATAAATAATATATAAAATTAAAAATTCAACAATAATAATAATTACAAATAAATAATACATATAATAAAATAAAATAATAAAAAAAAACCCCATAAAAAGAAACCAACTTAATACACATAATACAACAAAATAACCTAAATCTAATAATATTCAATAAATATAAAATAAAAAAAGCTAAATTTATTAACTAGAATAAAATAAAGCTAATTCCCCCTTCCAATTATCACAACTAGTAATATAAATTAACTACACTAAAAATCATATATAACTAAAAATATAATATTTATCACTAATATACATCAATTAAACATATAAAAAATATAAAGTAAAAACTTGAAAAACTAATTAAATAAAATTCAAAATATAAACGAATTAGATATATAATTTAGATAACAATAAATAATAAATATTATGCTAAAAACAGGTATTTTATGTTTCTAATTGCAATCAAGTCAGGTGAATCTTATTTGGAAAAGAAAGATCAAACTTAGAATGGAAAATTGGAAGGTAAAAATGATTCAATCCGCTCGTCGGAGTTGGTGAGAAAGAATGAGGTGGAAATGGTTTGAATGATAAATTACAACTTTAGGGGCAGAACCCAAGATCAAGAACATTATAACATAAGATATTACAAGAAGCGTCTCTCTTTCAAGACATGAAATGAGAGAGCATCGAACTCAAGAAAGAAGTACACAAAACTCATTTGGAAGGAGAAGAATCGTGTCTACGTTAGGACAAAATATACATACAAGTCTATTGATATTTAACATAAAACACTTGGTAAAGATCATCCTAGCCAGAAATACACAATTTAGTAAAAGCTAAGACATGATCATAATTTCTCATATAATATAACACGCGTTTTACACACAGTTCAACAGAGTACGAACAAATTGTGAACACTTCTTCTACAGTCAAGTAAGAGATGAGTCCACTAATTTTGTAAGATTAATTCGATTTCAATATGTCTGTCGTCTTCCTTCAATCCAACTGTAGAACTTCTCACGCCGAATCTCCTCGAGAAGCAAGAAATATGTTCCCATCTGACTTTTCCCCAGAGCTGACAGATAAAGTCTGGAGACTTGGACAGTAGACCAAAATCTCTTCTCGCTGAGCAACTGTTGAACCATTACTTTTTCCATATTTTCTCCTAGATCAGCCAACCGTTGAAAAATGGCAGCTCTGTCTCCACGAGCAGCCCCCAATGCCCGAGAAACGATACTCTCAATTCCCAGCAGTTCCCTCCCAACATTAACCACATGATCTTCTTCATTGTCTGGTCGTCAGCCAGTTCAGCCTCTCCGATCAATCTTCCTATATCCACTTCTAGCTGTCGGTCACGCCGTCGTCATTTGCTCGCAGCAGCGAAGCCAAATTTGTCTTCAGTGGCAACAAATTTCAATCTGCATTTGAGTTGTACCTCGTTCCCAATTCTTTGGTCAATTGTTATGCGCATTTTGATTAGTAGTTTAAAGCGATATGGCAGCTCAAACTTAATGGGCCTGAAGAGAATTACTTGGAGTTTTCAAACCAGGAAGCTTTGTCGAGGAAGTTCTTTAGACCGACTCGCCCTCATTGTCAACGGGTAATGTATTGTGAGCGATTTCAAACCTTGAACGAAAGCTCCGTGCTACGCATTGGTGCTCTAATTGCGGTAAGTTCGTGATGATCCTCTTCCGCATGGCATTTTTCATAATGAAAGTTTCAAGAGTGTTGCTACATTTGTCGATGACGGTTATCGCGTCCTGCAATAGGAAAGGAGCTTCGGTTACAAGCTCACCAAACGTGCTTTTCTCTGAATACACAGTTAACCGTCGAAGCGCAGGGGTTTCGCTGAGGATAAGAAACTCACGGCAAGGAAGGACAACTAGCTCTTTCAGCTTCCTAAGGCAACCTCCGGAGGTGGTGGCGATAGAGCAGTTTGGCCGCCTGGAAGGAATGAGTGTATTCATGGCTTGTCTGAAGGTGGGAACGGAGCGGCGAGTGTTTAGATCCAATCGCACCAGTTGGTCAGCATAAGAGGCAATAAGCCCATACGTACATCATTTCTATTTCATTGGGATCTCGTTCCCAATATAAACTCTTGAAATCCAAGGTAGTGAGACATGGAAGAGCTGGCGGGGTAGGGAGGATAGCGCCACGTTCATCGATAGTGTCGTCTTCTTTCACTTGTAAACTGAGTCGCTTTAAGTTGGACATAGAGCCGAGCATTGCACTCAGCGCCCTTATAGAAATTTGTTGACCTTCGAGACAGAAGGTGGTAAGGGTTCCAAAATAATTCGATGCGAAGGCTGGTAAAATCATCCTCGTCAAATGATGACGCTCTTGAAAATCCATAAAAGGGGCACAGATAGAAGTTCCTACGAATCGGAGGGAGTTGAACGGAAACGGGTTTTTACCGGCAGGAGCAGAAACAGGTAGTTCAAGTTGCTCATCGGCTCTCTTGATATACATTGCTGGAAAGATTTCAAAGGTTGGAAACGCCCCTGACACAATATTCTTTTCGATGATGGAATCCAACACGTCTTTCCACTGGGAGTTGACCAAACGGAAAGCCAACATGGATTTGCGTTCTACATCCAACGTAGCGAACTCCAAAATTATAGCCAGGACCTAGAGTTAAAGAATACCAATAATATATATTAAGCACTAAATATTCTGAGTCATATTTATCTGGTATAATAAACCTTCCTATTCAAATCAAAATGAATAAAGCTTACTTCAGGAGGGAGCTCATTAATTAACTTAGTAGACGGAGGAGAAATGGCTTCATCTGGAATTGACTCGTCCATTTCTTTGTTCTTGATGATCTCCACAGGAGAGGGGTAGGGTGGCACTAGTGAGAGCTTTTCTGAAACCGATTAAACTGTCTGACGAGCTGAAATTCAAAATAAATGTACATATTTCAAAACTCCGATCAATCAACCATTTAATTAGACACGAAAGGATGGTTAAAACTGCTAACTACAACCAACCAGCTGAACCGGACCTTATTTTACTTTAGTTTTGACTTTCTCAAACTTTCACAAAAACTAATGAGTATTGGTGCTTAATACGGGAAATGAAATTAAATCTGCTGATTTTAACAGCATCAGATTTAACAAAAACTAACAGAAAAACACGACAATGCAACTCAACGGACATTTCAAGATTGAACACGATTTCTTTTACACTCACACTCTTGTCTAGAGTCTCTAGCATGAACTCTATTTACTCGGTAAAGTCCACGTTTTGAATTAGGCGCCTTTTCGGTGGGATTGTATTGTTCTATGCTACAACGCTGATATTTGTGATCACGAAACATTTTCACTTGAGAAAATGCTCCAGTTTTATTTCCGTAGTCGCAACATACCCCAAAATGCATTAGCAAAACAGATCGATTGAAACCCACATAATTTCTTTGTGAGTGGTGAAGGCGTGAATGTTTGATTTCCTCCCGTCTCTACCAATATAGTTGAGAGAGCTGCAGCTGTCGCTGTCTTGTACGATTCCCTTCTCGATCTGAACCAATCTGATCTTGACAAGTGTTGCTTTCATTTTAGTCATTTTTTTTCAGTCAAGGAATTCAGTGTAATTTTGCAAAACTATTACTAACATCATCATCTTCAGTGATTTAGTTGATCATCATCCCTTAAACTACTTCGTATTCTTCAGGTCGATAATTTAATTAAAATTGTGCTCTGTTTTTTACACTTTTCCCCATTCGTCGATCATTTAATTAAAGTTTTGAAGGGAATAAATATCTAATTTATTGTTGATTACAGTTCAAAATGTCCAGTCCATTGCAATCAACCTCGGGTGCCGGTGGGAAGAGGGGATGATGAAATGGAAGGTATTGAAGGGACGTCGTTGAATTCTCAGGTTCCTGCAACGTCAGAAAGGGCGTCAATGGAGGTGATAGAGGCTCAAAGACAGATTCAAGAGCTGGTGGAGAAACTGCGTCAAAAAGATGAACGTCATCGACAGGAAGTTGCAGCATTGCATAATCGAATTGACGAGCTGACCAAACTTGTTCGGAATGGGAATGGTGACAGGACTGATGAGGAGACTACTTCAGTCTTCCAATTACTTCCGGAGGTATTTGAAGTTCTTCGCCTGAATTTTGGAGGTTTTTCTTTACTCGTTTTTCTAATCTAAATCTGTTTTTTGTCGCATTTCAGAACTGGGATTATATTCTTCCTTATCTCAACCCGACTGACTTTCAAACTCTGATTAATTCCACTCCACGCTTCAGAACTTTATTCAAATCAGAGAGGGCCGATAAGTTGTTGCCTTCGGTACGTGAGAATGTCAGTATTTATTCTTTTTCCCAACATTTTCCACAGTATTTTGTCAACTTTTGATTTGGTTCAGGTGTTGCCGATTGTGCTCAAAACCTGTGGAATGAGTGACCCCTCCGAGCTACTCTGTTGGCGCGGCGTCAACAAACCAGCCAAGTCCATTGTGGATAACCTGCTGGAGGAGTCGTCTTCCCCTCAAAACTACCAAGATCCAGATTCACCATTTTGGACACCGTTTCTGGGAAGCGCGGAAGAGGATTTGCGGGTTGTTACTCACAAGATAAAATCTCGCTCCGAATTTTATGGTACGACTCGTCTCCAACGGTTGGTGGATCGCATGGTTCCTGCACCTGGAGAAGTGACACTGGAGAATCCGTTCCTAACCAAGTCCGTAGTTCTCGAGAACAACAACATCTTGCCAAACCGCCTTGTAATGTCGATGGTCCAACGTTATGGACATCTCATCCAGTCAATTTCCTTCACCTGGATTTGCGAAGCTCCTTTCCTATTCTCCATCTTAAGCAATTTACCAAACTTGCGGACTTTGGTCGTCTGGGGACCTTCAGACTATTTACCGAAGATGAAATCGAAAGATGGATACCACAAGTGAAGTTAGACCAGCTGGAAGTGTTGAATGTACGGGATCTCTATGAGGATGATGAAGGCCCAGCCCCAATCCCAGTGTTGGCAACACTTTTATCATGCATCGGTACCCAACTTCACACTTTAGTTTGTGGGGCGAATTCTTCATTCCGGAAGCTAATTTGGTAAAGCTGCGACGCGGAGAATTTCCGAATCTTCGTTCAGTTCGAGTGGATCGGGTTGACGTCGCATTTCTCCAACGATTCTCAGATCTTCGCTTCCCATTGCCATTGCAGGAGATCGAGCTGGAGTACTTACACTGGCGCGAACCTGTTGTGCCTCCCTCATTTATGGATGTGAATAGAAGCTTGGCGACTTTTGCGAGCACCGTAACTCATCTCAAAGTTGACATTCCACTGGCTGAAGAGGATGCTAATGAGGAGAACCAAGTGTCCTACCCAACTTGTCAACGTTTACTACAGCTGGTTCGAGATAGAGGAACATGGTTTGACAACTTTATTCAACGTCAAGCGCCACAGTTGACTGAGTTGAACTTGGTGCATCCAAATCACGAAGGAAGTCCTGAGGAGCTCAAATGATACAATGGCTGCAAGAACTACGGCTTTTTGAGAAGGCGTCGAATCTTCAAAAGATTAATATTTTAGGTGGATTCTTACCTCTGAAGAAGCAGCGGAAAAGATAGTTATCGAGAGGAGTGGAGCTGTGAGAACCGTCATGTATAAAAACCTACCTCAATCAATGTTCCGTTAGCAAGATCAATTGGGAAGGGCAGGAGTTCTTTTCTCAAAATGTGTGCTTTGATTTATAATTTTGTACCAGGAGTTTTTATAATTTATTTACTTTTTTATTCATGTTTGCAATTTGTATTTCTAAAAATTAATCATAACAAAGTTGAAAGGTCTGTCGTACAACAAAGATTAGTAATTTAAGTTAGTTTTACTTGCTCCTGTACAAGTGGCATGCGCCGTATCAAATCGCGCTATTAATTTTTTCATTGCTTTTTTCAAAATGCTGTTAACTTAATTCTCGTGTTGAAAATGATAAGTAATCTCATTAATAAATACAATTTATAAATGCAGTTGATTCTTCATTCTTAGTTAGTTATATGTATTATTGCATCAGCGTACTTTTTATATTGGATGTATTTCTTTCTATGAAATTCTCTCTTTTTGAATGAATGATTTATCATTTAAATGATTTTTATTCCCCAGTTTTACATGATTAATGTACTCAATTTTTATAATCCGATTCATCAACGTTTCAGATTTGGGAAGCTGCTGCAACGGTTCCATTCCAACCCAAACATCGTTGTCGTCTAATTCACTTTCCTCTTGGCTGGTATTTGGCACGTGAGCATCACTTTCTCCATTCCCATCATCCTCCCGTTACACACAGCTTGTGCTTGATCCTCGATCCTCCTCCGCATTATCATTCACACGCGCCTCCTCGTTATCATCACAATTGAAGGTGGGCGATCGAATCGGATCCTGCATCGAGTTAAACCAACCACGAAGCATATCAATCAGTCTCTTCGCCGAAACCTATTTCCTACGAAGGTTGGAGGGGTTTCTCCTTACTCCTTGAGTTAACAGCCGCTCGGATCTTCAGAAGACGATTGCACATTTACAGCTTTTTGGCTTCCTTTTTCGTGGAGCTTCATGTGTCTTTTTAAACCGTGCTGATCAAAAACACACTTGTCGCACACATTGGAAAGTGGGAGTTGCCAGGTCCCCCTTCCCTCTCATCGCTACACGCTACACACCCAAACAATTTTGGAGGACATTTTCACTCCAATCGTGGAGCATTAGAGCTCCAAGTTCGCTTCTATTTGAAGACAAGAATCGTGGAGATTCGGGCGAGCGAAGACGTGGCCTTCGTTTACAGCTTCAAAATTGAAGCGCTCTTGCCCTTAGCCGTCTGAAAAATCTGTTGATTGGCACGTTTGAAGTTGAAGCACCGGCCACATATTTAACATCAGAAATCAAAATGGTTGTTGCTAAATGGGTTTTAGTTAACCTTCTTATTAAAAGTAAAAACGAAGGTAAGTTTCATTCATAATGGATTGTCAATCATGTTAATTTATCAAAATATAAAAAGGCTTGAGCTCAAAGCCATAGATAGTCGTGGGTGGATGAGGCAATTTCATATTACCCATACTGTTTTCGCATGAAAACAAGTCTGTACTCAGACATGTAGCAACACAAACATAGGGCGAGTGTTTCCCGTTTTATTTTTCATGCTGCAGTATGGGGTAATATGAAATTGGCCTCTCACCCACACTATCTATGGCTTTGAGCTCAAGCCTTGTTTTATATTTTGATAAATAAATGATTGACAATCCATTATGAATGAAACTTACCTTTGTTTTACTTTTAATAAGAAGGTTAACTAAAACCCATTGAGCACAAACGATTTTGATTTCTGATGTTAAATATGTTCGCGGTGCTTCAACTTCAACGTGCCAATCCACAGATTTTTTCAGACGGCTAAGGGCAAGAGCGTCTTCAATTTGAAGCTGTAAACGAAGGCACGCTCTTTGCTCGCCCGAATCTCCCCGATTCTTGTCCTCAATAGAAGCGAACTTGGAGCTCTAATGCTCCACGGTTGGAGTGAAAATGTCCCTCCACAATTGCTTGGGTGGGGTGTAGCGATGAAAGGGAACGGGTACCTTTCGCAACTTCCACTTTCTAATGTTTGCGACAATGTGTTTCCTGATCAGCACGGTTTAAAAGACACATGAAGCTTCACGAGGAAGGAAGCCGAAAGCTGCAAATGTGCAAGCGTCTTCTGAAGATCCGAGCGGCTGTGAAACTCAAGGGAAACCCCTCCAACTCGTAGGAAGTAGGTTTCGGCGAAGAGATTGATTCATATGCTTCGTAGCGTGGTTGTTTCAAATCCTGCAGGATCGATTCGACCGCCCACCTTCAATGATAACGAGGAGGCGCGTGTGAATGATAATGCGGAGGAGGATCAAGAACAAGCTGTGTGTAACGGGAGGATGATGGAATGGAGAAAGTGATGCTCACCGTGCAAAATACCAGGCCAAGAGGAAAGTGAATTAGACGACAACGATATTTGGTTGGAATGGAACCGTTGGAGCAGCTTCCGAAATCTGAAGTATGAAACGTTGATGAATCGATTTTAAAATTGCGTACATTAATCATGTAAAATGGGAATAAAAATCATTTAAATGATGAATCATTCATTCATAAAGAGAGAATTTCATAAAAGAAATACATCAATATAAAAAGTACGCTGTGCGCTGATGCAATAATACATATAAACTAAGAATGAAGAATCAACTGCATTTGTAAATTATATTTATTAAGGAGATTACTTGTCATTTTCAACACGAGAATTAAGTTAACAGCATTTTGACAAAAGCAATGAAAAATATAAATAGCGCTATTTGATACGGCGCATGCCACTTTGTACAGGAGCAAGTAAACTAACTAACTTAACTTACTAATCTTTGTTGTACGACAGAACTTTCAACTGAGTTATCATTAAATTGGAGAAATACAAATTGCAAACATGAATACAAAAGTAAATAAGTTATAAAAACTCCTGGTACAAAATTATAAATCAAATCACACATTTTGAGAAAAGAACTCTGCCCTTCCCAATTGATCTTGCTAACCGAACATTGATTGAGGTAGGTTTTTGTACATGACGGTTCTCACAGCTCCACTCCTCTCGATAACTATCTTTTCCGCTGCTTCTCAGAGGTAAGAATCCACCTAAAATATTAATCTTTTGAAGATTCGACGCCTTCTCAAAAACCGTAGTTCTTGCAGCCTTGTATCATTACACCTCTCAGGACTTTCCTTCGTGATTTTGCACCAAGTTCAACTCAGTCAACTGTCGCGCTTGACGTTGAATAAAGTTGTCAAACCATGGTTTCTCTATCTCGAACCAGCCTGTAGTAAACGTTGACAAGTTGGGATAGGACACTTGGTTCTCCTCATTAGCATCCTCTTCAGCCAGTGGAATGTCAACTTTGAGATGAGTTACGGTGCTCGCAAAAGTCGCCAAGCTTCTATTCACATCCATAAATGAGGGAGGCACAACAGGTTCGGCAAGTGAAGTACTCCAGCTCGATCTCCTGCAATGGCAATGGGAAGCGAAGATCTGAGAATCGTTGGAGAAATGCGACGTCAACCCGATCCACTCGAACTGAACGAAGATTCGGAAATTCTCCGCGTCGCAGCTTTACCAAATTAGCTTCCGGAATGAAGAATTCGCCCCACAAACTAAAGTGTGAAGTTGGGTACCGATGCATGATAAAAGTGTTGCCAACACTGGGATTGGGGCTGGGCCTGCATCATCTCATAGAAATCACGTACATTCAACACTTCCAGCTGGTCTAACTTCACTTCTGGTATCCATCTATTGATTTCATCTTCGGTAAATAGTCTGAAGGCGCCCCAGACGACCAAAGTCCGCAAGTTTGGTAAATTGCTTAAGATGGAGAATAGGAAAGGAGCTTCGGAAATCAAGGTGAAGGAAAGTGACTGGATGAGATGTCCATAGCGTTGGACCATCGACATTACAAGGTGGTTTGGCAAGATGTTGTTGTTCTCGAGTAAAACAGACTTGGTTAGGAACGGATTCTCCAGTGTCACTTCTCCAGGTGCAGGAACCATGCGATCCACCAACCGTTGGAGACGAGTTCTAGCATAAAATTGGAGCGAGATTTTATCTTGTGAGTAACAACCCGCAAATCCTCTCCGCGCTTCCCAGAAACGGTGTCCAAAATGGTGAATCTGGATTTTGGTAGTTTTGAGGAAGACGACGCCTCCAGCAGGTTATCCACAATGGACTTTGGCTGGTTTGTTGACGCCGCCAACAGAGTAGCTCGAGGGGTCACTCATTCCACAGGTTTTGAGCACAATCGGCAGCACCTGAACCAAATCAAAAGTTGACAAAATACTGTGGAAAATGTTGGGAACAAGAATTGTAAAATAGTGAAATTCTCACGTACCGAAGGCAACAGCTTATCAGCCCTCTCTGATTTGAACAAAGTTCTGAAGCATGGAGTGGAATTAATAAGAGTTTGAAAGTCAGTTGAGTTGAGATAAGGAAGAATATAATCCAGTTCTGAAATGCGACAAAAACAGATTTAGATTAGAAAAACGAGTAAAAAAAGCCTCCAAATTTCAGGCGAAGAACGGTAAATACCTCCGGAAGTAATTGGAAGACTGAAGTAGTTTCCTCATCGGTCCTGTCTCCATTTCATTCCGAACAAGTTTGGTCAGCTCGTCAATTCGATTATGCAATGCTGCAACTTCCTGTCGATGACGTTTATCTTTGTGACGCAGTTTTCTCCACCTCTTGAATCTGAAGTTTTGAGCCTCATCACCTCCATTGACGCCCTTTCTGACGTTGCAGGAACCTGAGAATTCAACGACGTCCCTTCAATACCTTCCATTTCATCATGGCCCTCTTCCCACCGGCACCGAGGATGATGGCAATGGACTGGACATTTTGAACTGTAATCAACAACAAATTAGATATTTATGCCCTTCAAAACTTAATTAAATGATCGACGAATGGGAAAATGTAAAAACAAAGCACAATTTTTAATTAAATTATCGACCTGAAGAATACGAAGTAGTTTTAGTGATGATCAACTAAATCACTGAAGATGATGATAAAAATAGAATTACACTGAATTCCTTGACTGAAAAAATGACTAAAATGAAAGCAATACTTGTCAAGATCAGATTGGTTCAGATTAGATCGAGAGAAGGGAATTGTACAAGACAGCGACAGCAGCAGCTCTCTCAACTATATGATAGAGACGGGAGGAAAGCAAACATTCCGCCTTCGCCATAGAGAAATTACGAGGGTTAACCAACTGTTTGCTAATGCATTTTGGGGTATGTTGCGACTACGACAAAACTGAGCATTTTCTCAAGTGAAAATGTTTCGTGATCACAAATATCAGCGTTGTAGCATAGAACAATACAATCCCACAGAAAAGGCGCCTAATTCAAAACGTGGACTTTACGTAAAGTATTTCTCTATAGTTCTGAAATAGAGTGTGAGTGTAAAAGAAATCGTGTTCAATCTTGAAATGTCCGTTAAGTTGCATTGCATTGTCGTGTTTTTCTGTTAGTTTTTGTTAAATCTGCTGCTGTTAAAATCAGCAGGATTAATTCAATTCCGGTGTTAAGCACCAAAACTCTTTAGTTTTTGTGAAAGTTTTCGAAAGTCAAAACTAAAGTAAAATAAGGTCCGGTTCAGGTGTTTGGTTGTAGTTAGCAGTTTTAACTATCCTTTCATGTCTAACTCAATGTTTGACTGATCGCAGTTTTGAAATATGTACATTTATTTTGAATTTCAGCTGGTCAGAGGGTTTAATCGTTTTTCAGAAAAGCTCTCACTAGTGCCACCTACCTCTCCTGTGGAGATCATCAAGAAATGGACGAGTCAATTCCAGATGAAGCCATGTCTCCTCCGTCTACTAAGTCAATTAATGAGCTCCCTCCTGAAGTAAGCTGTATTCATTTTGATTTGAAAAGGAAGGTTTATTATACCAGATAAATATGACTCAGAATATTTAGTGCTTAATATATATTATTGGTATTCTTTAACTCTAGGTCCTGGCTATAATTTTGGAGTTCGCGATGTTGGATGTGGATCGCAAGACCATGTTGGTTACCGTTTGACCAACTCCCAGTGGAGAGACGTGTTGGATTCCATCATCGAAAAGAAGATTGTCTCAGGCGAGTTTCCAACCTTTGAAATCTTTCCAGCAATGTTTATCATGAACGCCGATGACAACTTGAACTACCTGTTGCTGCTCCTGGCAAAACCCGTTTCCGTTCAACTCCTCCGATTGTGGAACTACTATCTGTGCCCCTCTATGGATTTTCAAGAGCGTCTCATTTGACGAGGATGATTTTACCAGCCTTCGCATCAAATTTTGCCGGAACCCTTACCACCTTCTGTCTCGAAGGTCAACAAATTTCTATTAAGGGCGCTGAGTGCAATGCTCGGCTCATGTCCAACTTGAAGCGACTCAGTTTACAAGTGAAAGCAGACGACACTATCATGAACTGGTGCTTTCCTCCCTACCCCGCCACTCTTCATGCTCACCACCTTGGATTTCAAGAGTTTATATTGGGAACGAGATCCCAATGAAATAGAAATGATGTACGTATGGCTTATTGCCTCTTATGCTGACCAACTGGTGCGATTGGAGCTAAACACTTCGCCGCTTCCGTTCCCACCACTTCAGACAAGCCATGAATACACTCATTCCTTTCCAGGCGGCCAAACATGCTCTATCGCCACCACCTCCGAGGTTGCCTTTAGGAAGCTGAAAGAGCTAGTTGTCCTTCATGCCGTGAGTTTCTTATCCTCAGCGAAACCCCTGCGCTTCGACGCTTAACTGTGTATTCAGAAAGCACGTTTGATGAGCTTGTAACGAAGCTCCTTTCCTATTGGAGGACGCGATAACCTCATCGACAAATGTAGCAACACTCTTGAAACTTTCATTATGAAAATGCCATGGGAAGAGATCATCACCGAACTTACCCAATTAGAGCCACCAATGGTAGCAGGAGCTTTCGTTTCAAGGTTGAAATCGCTCACAATACATTACCCGGTTGACAATGAGGGCGAAGTCGGTCTAAAGAACTTCCTCGACAAGCTTCCTGGTTTGAAAACTCTCAAGTTAATTCTCTTCAGGCCCCATAAGTTTGACTGCCATATCGCTTTAAACGAGAATCAAAATGGCAACAATGAAGCCAAGGAAGTTGGGAACGAGAGTAACTGAAAACTTTGTAGGATGATAGATTTTGATGCGTAGATTAGAATCTGCATAATTAGAGAAATTTAACGATTTCTGCACTTCGATACAGCGGCAATTTCCATGGTAACAACGGTTTTTCGCCGTTTTCCCCCTCTGGGTGGCGCCACGCTCGTTAAATTTCTCTAATTATTGCAGATTCGTAATCTACGCATCAAAATCTATCATCCTACAAATTTTCAGCAAAATCGGAGCCAAAACGTTTGAGGCCACCCTTGGTCATCTTTAATTAAAGCCCTCTTTACAAACCAAAATGCAGATGAAATTGTTGCATTGAAAGACCAATGGCTTCGCTTTTCGAGCAAATGACGACGGTGACCGACAGTTAGAAGTGGATATAGGAAGATTGATCGGAGAGGCTGAACTGGCTGACGACCAAGACAATGAAGAAGATCATGTGGTTAATGTTCAGAGGGAACTGCTGGAAATTGAGAGTATCGTTTCTCGGGCATTGGGGGCTGCTCGTGGAGACAGAGCTGCCATTTTTCAACGGTTGGCTGATCTGGAGAAATATAGAAAAGTAATGGTTCAACAGTTGCTCAGGAGAAGAGAATTTTGGTCTACTTGTCCAAGTCTCCAGACTTTATCTGTCAGCTCTGGGGAAAAGTCAGATGGGAACATATTTCTTGTTTCTCGAGGAGATTCGGCATGAGAAGTTCTACAGTTTGGATTGAAGGAAGATGACAGACATATTGAAATCGAATTAATCTTACAAAATTACTGGACTCATCCTCTTGCTTGACTGTAGAAGAAGTATTCACGATTGCTCATAAATTTTTAATGAATCATATATTCTGTAATGTGAATTATTTATCTTGTAAATGCAAAGCGAGAGTTCATAACCGAAATAAATGATATGAAAATGCGTATAACCTTGTTTTGAATTGTGAAGTTATATTTCCAGAATATTTTGTCTTTATTTCACGTTGAAATTTTTACCGTTTAACTCGATCACCAGCTTTAATCTTGTTAATTGTGTTCTTTCAAAAAATTAGGCGTATTTGTAATAAGATAATTTTGGTTTCGTACCTTTCATTGTGACTTGAAATCTTGCTGAAACATTCGTTATAACTGCAAACATAATTCACAGCTTTTGTACGGGTTTCACCTTAGCCAAGCACAAAATAAATTGATTACCTCGATCCCAAAGACAAGCGTTCCCTTACAGGTGGTGAATCATTTTAAATTGCCACCACTCTGCATTTGGAAACCTGAAAAGGGACCGATATATCAATAAAAACGTTTAAAACCAGCTAAAGCCAAATGAAGTTGTCATGTTTACTGAATTCATCTCAATTCCTGTAAATGTGACGGTGCTTATCCATAATAGTTTTAAGTAGTGCTTGTGCATACTGGTATTTAAATTGATGCAACATATTACTCTTTCTAATTCAAACGAGGTGAAGTTTTGGATGCTTTTAATGTAATGCTTAAAAATTTATATTAATGGTTTACTTCATCGTTATTTTGAATTACTTAAAGAAAATGCACATGTACGAAAATAATCATAAGAAATCGTAAATTGAAAACGATTCCTTAGTCAAAACTTAGAATTCCCGTAAAATACCAAAAAATGTAACAACTTTTGTAATGATTAAGTTCATGCCTGGAGAGAAGTTCATTTTATTGCCCTCGAATTCATTCTCATGTTAGTTTTAAGCTTCTGAAGGCATGGTTTTTTGGGCTAGTTATGAAATTTCTTGTTGTTACAAACGTTCAGATTTGTAGAATCGAATTTCTCGATGGTTTTTATGAAATAACTCCCCTACCCTGCATATTTTATCAAAGTTGATTTTTAGGTACAAATCTTTGATACTTTATTAAATGACAGAATAATAATGAATACTAAAGAAAATACTAACCACAAAGTAATACAAATAACAATCTAACGAAAATATGAACCAAAATATAGTCCTACATATTTGTGGTTGCATGTTTCAAAAGCGTTTTCCCAGAAATGACCATTTTTAGAAAATTGCTAGCACGGTTTTTCCACCAGGAGCAGGTATCCGTTCGTGGCACGGTGCAGGTATGCAGCACCTTTTTGTT
>LJIJ01003318.1:0-19730 GCA_001718145.1 Orchesella cincta | reverse complement strand
AATTCAATGTTGGAAACTGAAGAGGAGTTCCATTCCAGACAATGAAGGAAGTTGAATTCCTCCAGTTTGATCTCCCTTTCAAGTTCAAAATCTCCTTCTGTGTCCCCATCAAATCTGTCGTTACTGAAAATAAAGGAAGTCGGAGTTAGTGCTTATTATTACTTAAATTTAATCAAGAATAAATACTATACCGTTGTGAGTCAGAAGGGTCAGGAGTAATAGCAACAAACGCCAAAGGATCTACCAAGCCTTGTTCAGAGTATTCAAAAGCTTCAGTTTTAAACTCCATTGGGGCACTCTCATCAGTACTACATCGACTCCCATTTAAATAGTCGTTAGGTTGAGGTTCCGGCTGTGAGATTTTGTCTACAACACAAAATCAAAATAATTAAAAAATATAATGTTCAATCATAACAGAAAATTGACAGATTGAATTGAGAGTATCCCTGCTACCTCCGAGTATTTGTTTCTCAGTTTAAAGTAGCGTTTATCTCTGGAATACAGACTTCTCCTCTCGAACGTTGCTTCCGAACTTTCCAACTTTTCTCCAACTCCTTCCCAGCCTCCGTCAGCTTTTGTTGCAGTTCCTCAAGCTCCCTTTGAAGTTCTGAAATGAGGGTGACCTTACTTCTGCACTCCTCACAAAATGAAAACGCTTTTCCTCCCCATTCCACTCCAAACAACTTCAAAAACACTGAAAAGTTTTTGTTCTCGAACCCAATCCAAAGAAGTAGATGGAGTTACACCATCATCCCCACAAACGGACAATAAATTGGGTATTCGGAGTAGTTCATCTTTGATTCTGTTGACACGGTCAATTCAACGCTTATCAAATGATAAGCACGAAAACGTAAGAATGTATTTTATTTAAAGGTAAACAAACCCACAAGACAGTAAATTGCAATAGTATTGGCAGCCCGTAATAGTAAAGTAATGCAGTTCCCCTTTTCTGTTGCAATCAAGTGGGGCGCTTGAAGAAAGGAGAGATTGGGGCATCTAGCAACATTTAGTGTACATAATGCAACATGCAGCGAAAAACATCATGATAAACTTTCACCTTGCTTTTTATTTCATATAAAAAAAACTGATATTGATTTAGGGTAACAAATCATTTAATTGAAATGGAAACAATAATAATAAAAAATATAAATACTAAATGTTTAACATTATATTATTCACTTTCACGGAAGCATTAATGCGTTAAACTAACCATATTTCAGTCAGGTCTCATCTTGAAACTGCTCAGTTTTCATAATTGGCAATTCAATTGGAGGACGATTGATGTTTGGATGTAATGCGATTTATGTGCGTTGTAAATAACTTCTTGTTGGAAAAACACTTTGGCAATGGGAACAAACATGAGGTTGCGGATTGTGACGCGCAGTGAAATGACTTGAAGATTCTGCTTGCAAGTAAATGAAGCGTTGCACTCTTGACAGGTAAGCGCTCCTTGCCGTGAGCCCGGCTTACATGGTTTGCTAGATTTCCCCTCGATGAATATCTGTTGCCACAAGTCGGACACACAAACGTTGCCTTTTGCCGTTCTGGTTTGACCGATTCCTCTTCGGAATACTTGTGGAATCGGTTGATTCTGGCTCCAGTGCGGTTGTCATTTTTTGTGTGGCATGAAATTTGAGAATGTGTTTACGCAAAGATTTTGCAGCTGTGAACTTATTTTGGCAACGGGGACAAACGTGACGTCGAGGTTTGTGAACGGCGTCCCTGTGAAGTCGCATTTTATGAGCCGTTGGGAAGTTGGCATGCAGCGGATGCAGCGAAAACTTTTATCCTTATCTTTCAGTGAAGTCGGCAGAGGATAAGCGGTGGCTAACGGGTCTTCGAATGTTGGAGCTGCCTCAAAACAAGAATCATCATCATATTCTTCTTCCTGCTCAACCTCGTCGATAAAGTTGGGGAGAATTGATTCATCGGGGGGCTCCGTCTTGATAAAATTTGAAAAGGTCTCTTCAACCTCCTCAATCGGTGACATTTGGGTTTCAGCTAATGGAGAAGTTGTAGGCAGTTTTTCGCTCTCCATGCGTTCAACAAGAAGTGTAGGCAAGATTGAGATCTTTTCCGTTCACCTGAACAAATAAAAAATGAAATTTTGTTAGACTTTAAAATTGAATCAGGATGAAATGTCATTTAAATGAAGTTGACATACATTTTTTCTTGAGATAGGTTCGAAATGTGTCCACAACTACCGGATTTTTAACCCTCAGTTGCCTTGATATGGAAGTAATAACGGATGACGATGAGTGAAGGAAATCCACTCATTCTCTTTGATTGCGAGTTCTCTATGAGTCACCCAACTCCCCCAGTTTGGAGGAAAGGTGGAGTTGAACAGCAACCAGTTCTTGGTGCAGTTTGCAAATGGAACTCACAACTGAATTACAATTTGCACAAAAAGTAGCTACTCCATTGTACTTTGGAAGAGAGGTGGAGATTCCCAAATAAAATTGAGATAACTTTAAAAACTTTGAGTAGAGAGAATCGTCATTGTCACGATGAGTATAGTTGTCAGCACTGCTCAAACAAACGAAGCAAAAGGAGGGTTCCATGTTGCAAACTAATATAAAAGTCTATTTTTTAAATCTCACTCGGATGCGAAAAGACTGAAAAATATTGGGAGAATTGTAAATGCACGCAACATGCGAGAGAGTTGTGAGCTCAAAAAGTGGGCAACAAAAATCACCTGTTCAGATTCACTCTGTAGTTGTAAGCATTTCATATACACACCAACAAATGAACATGCACTCTGCTGCTCTTCTACACAAGAAATACAGAAAGAACGTGTTTTTGTGAATAAATGATAAATGAAGTTTCCATAAGTCAAATATTCTTGGAGAGACACGGACGATCAACAAATCTATTTATTTGTAGATTATTTAAACAACAATGAACCAACTTGCAAGACAACTATAAATCTTACTGAGATTTTCGTTCAATTATAAAATATATTAAATAATATTAAACATAAACTTTATAACCCTGTTTAAAAAATACAAATACATCCAATTTTCACATTCCACCACTAGTTTTATGGGTGCCCCAGCCCTCTTGGTTTAGACTCCGGAATGAGCAGAAGTGACATGTTCCGCAAAATATTTTGCTGCTGTGAAACCTTTTTTGCACTCATGCACTCAAAACTTTGAGACTCGTGTACTGTATTGAGATGACGGAGAAAGTTGGCCTTCGTTTTTAGCACATGAGAGCAAACTGGACACTTGATTTGTTTTTTGCTGTGCACAGTAACTCTATGTTGATATATGCTTCTTTGCTTATATAGAAAACTTTGCCACAAATTTACAGGGAAATTGTTGTTTTTCAACTGCTTCAACCGGACGCTGTTCCTCTTGGGCCAACACTTCAGTTTTTACGAATGGTGTCGACTTAACTGCAGAAACAGATATTTTCCGGTTTCCCTTATTATTTTTAGTTTGGATTTTAGCAACTCTCTGAGAAGCGCCACATGTTGAAACATGACTCTTCCATGGAACTGTGTGAGAAAGGGTTCACCACACTTTGGACACCTTTGCCGAAACTTCTTAACTTTTGCGAAGTCGGATGGCACCGAAGAATGTGCGAACGCAAATTTAAAGCAGACATGTAAACTTCTTGACAGTGGGGACAAACGTGGGGTTGTGGATTGTGGATGCGTTCCATGTGGTGATGGAGGCTTTGCTTCGTGGTGAAGGTTGTGTTACAAGCAGAGCAGAAAAATCTTCCTCCAACTTGAGTTACGTTCCTGGGAACCTCCATCGAATCATCATCTTCATCATCTTCTTCGTCTTCGCCTTCATCTATGAACTTCGAAAGAGTTGCTTTATCTAGGTGCTCCGTCATGATAATATTTTTTGTCCCGATGACATCCTCCTTAATGACGTTTGCTTCTACTTGAAAACTCCTGCATTTAGTAAACATTTTATTAAATTACGAATACTATAAATAAGTGAGGGTTACAATTACTTTACAGCGTAACCTCGTCGAGCTATCGTCTTCTCCGTGACATTTTTGAACCTCAGTGGCAAAAGGGAGATCGTCGGGTTCAAGGAAAGTGTCGTCAACTTCATCCAAATCCTGTTCTACCTCCAATCTGGAACCTGCATCTTGTCCATCGTCCATCCGCTCAACAACAACTAGGCAGTGACTTGTAACTTTCCCTTTACCTAAAAACCCAAAAATAATGATGTCAAAATGTGACTTTTGCTGGGTTTTGCTAATCTACCCAAATGGCTTACATTTTTTCTTGAGATAACTTCGAAATGTATCTACAACAGCAGGAAATTTAACCCCCAGTTGCTTAGATAAGGCATTGATGATAGATACATGGGAGGAAGTCCATTTCTCTTCTGGCTGCGAGTTCTCCAGAAGTTCAGCCAACTCCCCCAGTCTGGAGGAAAGGAGGAGTTGAGCATTAACCAGTTGCTGATGCAATCCACAAATCGAGTTCACAACTGGTTCACAGGTCGCACAAAATGCGGCTCTCCCACTAGCTTCGCAATTTGAAACCGAGCTGGGAATTCCCAAATGTACTTTTGACAACTTGCAAAATTTTGAGTAGAGAGAACTGTCGTATTCATCATGAAAAGAGTTGTCAGCACTGCTCAAACAAACGAAGCAAATGTTGGGTTCCATGTTGCTAACTAATTTGCAATTTCTTTTATTAAATTGACTTTAAATCAGAAAAAGACGGAGAGTATTGCAATTGCAACGCAACCTGCAAGAGAGTAGTCAGCTCAAAAAGTCGGCAACAAAAATCAGCTGCTCAGATTCACTCTGCGTTGCAAATGCGTGCATTTAATGTACACAAGAGCAAATACACACGCACATCCTCAGCTCTCCTACAGAAAAACAAAAATAAAGTTGTTTCAAGAGGAATTTTTTTCACGATCTTCTCCATTTTATCAGCAACAAAGAATTACTGCGTAATTATCCACAAAGTTTTAAGTTTAATTTGAGTCAAAACTGACTGAATTTCTTTCCACTCAAAAAGAAACAGAGCTCGTAATCATGGACGTTGAAGTTTGTTTTGTGTGTTTGAAAACATTTGAGAGTGTCAAGATGAGCTATTGGAAAGCAGTGGGATTCCACTCTTCACTAAATTTTTTAAATTTGTCGAAAACTACCTACAATTATCGCCGTTGGCAAGAATGAACAATGAGATGGAAGTAAATGACGTTTTCTGTGAAAAGTGTGAACTCTCAGTTATCAACCCCATTTGCCAAGTTTACCTGGAACTACTTTCAGCGCAGCTCCGACTCTCGTGGGAAATGGAGCAGTTGGGAAAGCTACTCAAAAGTTCACAGCAAGTCACCTCAGATAAATTGAGAGTTGACAACGTCAGCACGCTGAAAGTACGACTTGGAATTGAGAATGTGACACAGTTGGAGGAGTTTAGAAGTCTCTTAGCACAAAAATGTGAGTAACTTGATTAAATAACGAAGCATAGCATTTACTAGTCAAGTATTTTTGATTTATGGATCAATTTTATTCAGGTCAACTCAAGAGAAAGGAAGTTCTCCCAGATCTCATTGTGTCAAGGTGCTCTGATGTAAAAATGAATATTAAAATGGAACTCAATTATGAAGATGTTGATGATGATGATTCATGTCATTTGGATTTTGATACTGAGATAGACAGCACCACTGGTTTATTAGATTTAGAAGGGTAAGGCTCCTATGTTTACTAATTACTAATTAATTTAAGTAATATTAAACTAATTGTCAACTTTTCTCTGACAGCTTCACTGAAAATCCGGAAAACAACGATGATGCAATGATTGAAATTGACAATGAGATCGAGATAAAATTGAGCCAGTCGTCCAGTTCCATCTGAACAATTTCACGAAAAAACAGTTGCTCAACTTTCACAGAATTCCACTTTCAAGCTTTCAAACCCCAACCGGAAACCAAGCCGCTTTGTTCGCAGCGACGGAAGAAAGAAGTTCAATGTGAAATGTGAGAAGTGTGATCAAGTACTTTTAAGCAGTTCCTTCCTTCCAAGACACAACCGTTACCATCATGACCCCACCAACTGCAGCGCATGTGGACAAAGCTTTCAAGGAAAGAAGCACTTAGATAGACATTTCTACAGACATCATCACGAAGTGGGAAGTTATCACTGCAAGAATTGCCCAAAAGTATTTACAACTTACGACAAATTGTCGGTACACAGGAACAAATATCATAATCAAGTACGCCACAAAACGTGCTCGTATTGTAATCATACATTTGCCTCAAATTATTGCCTGGCGCAACATGTTGCTTCAGTTCACAAGCCAGGAAGTCATCCTTGTCCACACTGTCCGGAAAAGGTGTACAGAACTCTTAAGTATTTAAGGAAACACACGCGAACCGAGCACAGAATTTCATCAGAAGTGACAAGGTCAATCGCTATATCCCATGCAGAAAATGGAGACGTTTTGGCGTAGTGAAATTTTTTTCTTTTTCTCTTACTGCATTACAGATCTCTCCAAAATTATGTGGAAAGCTAAGTATATGACACGCAAAATCTTTTATGTAAAAACCACGTTATTTTTATTATTGCTCATCACATCACCATTGCCAAGCTCAAAAGTAGCTGAAAATGTAACTAATCAACTTTGTCAACTCCACTTATAAAAACATTAAACTATTACGTTGCTTATTATTCACAAATTATACCGAATGCTAATAAACAAAATTCTTTTTGTTCTATAATACTGGTTAGGTTGTTTTCATTAACCGTACACATCAAGTTTCGCAGCTTGTGAACTTGCTCTTGACAGTCATCCAATTTATAAGAAAGGAATATATTTGAGTTAAAAGTCCGAAAGAATAATTAGTACACATACTCAGATCCAACAGCTAAAACAATGACGCAGCAAAAACTTTGTATGCTCTAATAGAAACACAATTGTCAGCATGCAAAGGATCAAAATGTACGAGTAAACAACTAGCCCAGTGCTGTAATTTAGCAACCACGGCTTCGTGTTTTGCACAGTTTTTCTTACTGAAAACACTGTCTCGTTCCATGCTGCCAACCGCACCTTCCATCGTTTCCAAAGTTGAAGTATTCCAGATTGATCTAGCATATGGAACCTAATGAGAATGGTGCCTGAAGACGGATTGGCAATATGCTTTATCCTCCACATTTCATACATCGATCCGTACGACTCTTTGCTCATGGATATTTGACTTTTATGAAATCCAAGCCTTTGCAGCTGCATTTGAACTCTCTGTACATTATCCTTTATGTCTATGTAAACTTGTTTTTGGCATTTTCCCACTTCATTAAGATAGTATTCTGGCTTCAAAGATTCTCTAATTTCATCCCAAGTTTTTAGAGATTTAGAAAAGGACACCACCTTTCTTATTGCCTCATTCGGCGACATATTCAGAGTTTTAAACGAAAAAACGTCATTAAACAGGGTAAACCGAACATAACTTAAAAAAACCTTGTTGGTTTGTACTTTGATAACTGTTTGAAATTCCCTGACATACGTTCTATAATATCTCCTCTATGAATTGGCGGGGAGAATATTGTCCAATTTTGATAAAATATTTCATCAAATCTTCCCCATTTAATGATGTCAAGGGGTGCTGTGAGTCTGGCTACATTTTCACTTTGATAACAAAATGATAGTATTATGCCAACTATTGCCCATGTCCCCTACCCATTTCATTTTACTCAGAATCATAGTGGAATGGCTAAAACATGTAGTTATAAATGGCTTGCGTCTGTTGTTAACCGCCGTCCTTAATTCTAACAAACGACTGAGAATTCCAAACCCAATTAACAAAAGCCAGGTGGCAAGATCCAACAAGCAGACATCTTGGACTTTTACCCGAACTCTCTTCTTCATATGGGGGACACATGAAACAAAATGCACATCTTTTGATTCCATAACAGAGTCCATAGTAATATAAGTATCTTTAACCTCTTAAAGTATGCAACATATCCATAATTTTGAAGCTGCCATTTCATCCCATTCAGAAAGGTAGCGTTTACAAGAAATAAATTTATCAATATGTTTTGAATATCGTTGTCCTCGGCTTTGGAGTAGCGGAGATACATTTGGTTCCTAATATCAAATCTTTTTACCAACTGTGACCACAACAGAATCAGTGCAATGGGATCTTACTTGGTCTAGATATGCCAGGGTTACATTCGATGACCAAATTTCCACATATAGCGGTGTTAAAAAATACGTTTAAAAACTCGTCGTAAGCAGCTTTGTTGGCAGGTAACCCGTAAGAAACATTTTCAAAGGCAAGGCGCAACGCTGTGAATTCGAGACAAGATTGGATGTACGCGTGGTTTATAAAATAAGAGAGCATGTTGTGTGAATTTTTTAACAAAAAAACTAGCTTGGTTTGTGATGCAGCAGAGCGAATTTTAAATGGATTGTTTACCCACATCCAGTCTATTAGAAAAAGTATGGTTCCTACCTGCCGTCTGGGGCGATAAAAGAAGGAGGCACGCTCTTTAGAAACGTGAATGAATACTAGGTTTCTTTTGAAGGACATTAAAATAGAACAGCGCTTCGAGATGAGGCAAGCGGGGTATAAAAATGGAGCCAAGAATGTGTATGGCAGCATGTATTCATGAATATTATTCTCATCGGCTGTATCAAATGGTTGAACGTTGTGGATCCACTCCCTGCAACCTTTTGGATCGATGTAAACTTGAACGAAGCAGGTAATTTTGGGAGAGGGGTAGCCCATGAAATAGTTTTTGACCATGTATGGCATGTTGAGGTTTGGAATTCTTGGGGATTCCAATATTGCTTTACTGCCATTGCAGAGAAAGTACCTCTTACCTTTGATATTAGTTACGGTTTTTGGAACAAAGTAACGATAGCGAGAAAGTATCACAGGAAAGTTAAAGGGGGCAAGATCATACGAGCCAACAAACTTTTTTAGCTGACGCTGAAAGGTGTATTAAATAAAATGTACTCAAAATTTTCAATGAATATAAAACAGTCCAAAAAATGTGACTCACCCCAGTTTGAGCGTCGTTTATGATTATACTCACACAACAAGTTTTTGCAAATTCTAGTGCTCGGTTTAGTTCCAGTGGACTTTCATGATGAAGAGCGCTTATGATTGAAATAACTAGTGGAATTATAAATAACTTTAAAGCTTTAAAAAGTTGAAGTTTTGCCATTTTCTCTGCTAAACCGTCAAATTTCTCAGGGTTGACACATTTTTGATTTGTTATTGAACAATACTGAAGACACTTCAACAGAATGGCTCCTGAGTGTTTTTAGTTTTTAAATGGTTTGAATTGACGATTGAATTGAAATGAAAGCCTGGCATAGTGAGCAGCTTAGAATCTATCATGAAATACGGAAGGAAGGCAATTTAATCTAATGTATTAGAAATCATGTCAGGAGGTGGAGTTTATTTTATGGTAATATTGAAAATTAAACTTAAAACGAGGAGCTTCATGTAACTTTCCAATTAAATATTAGTTTGCAAAGGTATGTCCGTTTAAAAAATATAACTCTGTCCCGTATTCAAAATTTTGGTGGTTTGTTGAACGTTGTCCGTATTTCAGCAGTTGTAATTTACTAATAGAAAGAACAAATATGGCGACCAGATATTTCCAAATTTTATTTTTCTGTTTGTCTAGTAAGCCATATAAAATGACGCACCACTTCATGAGGAACTCCACTATATGAAAGTGGGCCGACACCTTAATTTTGTTTAAGTCTAAATGAGGGCTGATATTATAGAGCTGTTTAATTTATGCATTAAACCCTTTGACGAATGTGTTTTAGATTATGAGTGCAAATTTTAGGTCAATCATACCTTTAGTATCTGAAAAATCCACCTCTATTAACGAATGAACACATTAATAAAATTACGTCTTTAACAAATGTCTTAACTTACCCAAGCCGATAGACGTATTTTTTATGCATAACTCAATGAGGGCTCGATCAAACTAGCACGAATTTGGACTGAAAGAAAATTGTAGTGTAATACTTGTTTCATATAGATTGCGGAGTTCCTCAAACGTAAATATTTTTAAAAAACCTAAGCTTAATTCAGTTCACTACAAGTCTGGGAACATTTCCTCCACTTGAAACTCGGGAAATGTCTGAATCAAAATCTAAGGTTTTGTGAATTTTGCCTCTAACTACAGTTGTGACTAGTCGCGAAACTTTAATATTAAAATCTTGTTAAAATTGAATAAATGGATTAAAAATAAAATTTAATAGGTTTCAACAAAAGTTTCACTTGTCAGTATATTAACGTATTAAAAGTGCATACGTAAAGACAATTGACATTCATCTATACACATGCAGACGGTTTGATGTCATTTTATGTAAGGTGTAAAAACCCATGATCCAGTTTTTTCCCTGACCTCCATGACCTCAATTTTCGTATGCATCAACTAGGCACTAGTCTTCTGTTGCAATTTCAGTTATTTTGAAAACAAGACTTGATTCTTAAAATGGTTTGTAGCGATTATAATTACCTACAATTTATCCTTTGGCAACACGCTTTTTTCATTGTATATTTTAAGTTAAACATCGTTATTACCCACACTTATGACCTTCGCGTGTACTTGCGTCACGTTTTACCATTAATTACTTTTTATTTGTAAAAATATTTTTAGCATGCCGTTTCACATTTGACTTTCTTTACTCTGACATCTCCATAAATTCATCTGCTGGCAAAATTGCATCCAGATTTTCTGAAGATGTAAACATAGTTTTGGACGGAAGTGGCGAAGCACTTTGAGGCTCAGATAGTAGTTGTAGTTGTAAAGCCGGATAAACAACTTGACAAACATCTTTCCTTACACGGCTTGTAGGCAGTGATTTTTGATATACATCAACTCTTGTTGATCCGGATTCCTCACTATTCAAGTCAGATGCACTTATTTCTAAAAATTTGTAAATTAAATTAAGCAAAGGTTTTGCCTTTTGACGCCAAAATCTTCGGGAAGGACAACAAACAACTGCAACCCATATTAAATTTTTGTATGCTGAGCGTGTGTATCTCTCCGTAAGAAATACAGAAATGCTGGCAATCAGAAACCCAACATGAAGATAAAACACAACAACGATGTTATCACGGGTGGAAATAGGTTTCACTGAGGAAGTTCCATTTCGTGCATTTTCAGTTTTTGCTTTCCATGTCGTAATTCGATACTCCCACTGCTTCCACACAGTCACAATGCCTGATTGTATTAGAGAGTGCATATGCATATTAAAACATCAGCAGACCAAGGAACCCTTTTTATCTCCCAATTGTCATACATGGTTCCGTAAGGGGATTCACTCATGGAAAATTGATTTGAATCAACCCCTTTTTGAACCAATCCCAGTCTCAGTTCTTCGATTTTATTGAATGTATTAACGTAGGCAGTTTTATCACATTTAAACATCTTCTTGACATAGAACCCATCTTCAAGCGACGCAAGCCCCTCACTATGCGATTTGGGCCTTGCAACCCTCGGATCCAAAAACTTGCTAATAACCTCCACGGGGTTTTTTAAATGTTTCATAGTGTATAGGCGTCCAAACACGGTCAAATTTGCGTGCCACCGAAAGTCTCCAAATGCTCTACTTCGAGGTATGTGTAAAGTCTTCATTACTTTTAGCCGCTCGGCGAATTGTCGATACCAAATCTTCCGTTTCGATTGGTGAATATATCGTGAAGTTTTCGTTGATCATTTCATCAAAGCTTTTCAGAGCCCTTCTAGAAATGGGTGCCGTTAATTGATTAATGTTGTCTCCCTGATAAAAGAAAGTAATAACAATCCCGACCAACAACCACGCGCACCCAATCCATCGCACGTGGTGAACTGCTTTGGTGGTTTGGCAGAGGAGCACTCTATAAACAAACGTGGCCTCATAGATTCTTTCACTTATCTTGTAGCGGTAGGCCAACCCAATCTTTTTCCATATATAACTTGAGATAACGGCGAACAATGTAATTAAAACCCAAGTTGGTAGATCAAAAGCGGACACGTAGCCAATAAGAGAAAGAAAGCCAGGTTTGGCAACCGGTGCACAGGTTACAAAATGAAGTATATTTAAAGGTGTCGCGATAAACAAGTTGAATGAACACTTTGAAGAAACGTCGAAAGTCGCAAATTCATATTGAAACATAAGTATGTCGATTCCCCCAAGTGGAATTATAGTTGTGTTTGGAATGCTCTGCTGAAGAAGTACATGGTTTATATTGCCCCCACCAGGAGTACTTCGTTGTCCAAAATACTGATATTCCATGACAATTGGATCTATTTCGTTTCCATGGTGAAATGAAAACACCATAGAACATTTAGGGCGAGCTTTTTCCAATAGATTCCAGTTTCGAACTGGTTGAATAGTAATAAACTTCCGTTGCAGTTTGAATATTTTTGTTCCTCTTGTCTTCGAAGTAGTCCTACAGCTTGAGTAGTATTGTCGCAAGCAAAATTGAAACAGTTTTTTGATTATATTATGAAAGCTGTTGAAATCCTGACACAGCGCCATTCTGAAGTACGGGGCTGTGAACAAATCTTCTTTTGTTGAGTAAGCAAGAGGCAGAAAAAGTTTTGTTGCTAAAGCCTCATTAAATATATCCCGGCTGGGAAAACGCCAAAAGACATCTGCCAGGTTGGACATTTCAATAGCAGTTCTGTCCATATCAATGTTTGTTGTTTCTTTCACATGAATTAAGAAAGAAGATGCTTTATACGTGTACAACTCAGGAAAAACCATTTTGTATACGTGTGTGTTTTGATTAAAGACTGTGCCAAAGATTGATAAAAAGTATGGTTTTAAAAGTCCACCATAGTATAGTTAACAAAACTAAATCAATATCTTGCCACGCAGACAATCTAATGGCAATATTGACTAGCGCATAACACATTTTGCTTTGGATGTGGTATGGATATAAAATGAAATCCTTGATTGCTGTCAAGTTTAACGCGATTGCTATCGCACCAACACGACCAAAGAAGAGTCGTTTTTTTGAAGGACTAAATGTGTAGGAAACAAAATGGTTGAATATCAAACTTCTCTATTGTAGATTTGACCTGTAATTAATTGTAAAATGGCATGTCATTAATAATATCTCCGTTGCAAAAATTTAAATCTATGGAAATTTTAAAATTTTCTTAAAATGTTTCTTACTGTTTTGTTAACAACGTGAAAAAGAAGGTTCACATTACAGTTTTCAAAGGCATCCAGCACCTTCCCCAGACTAAGAAGATTTCTTCGTTCCGACTGACATTCATGTAAAATTAGAAACAGACATAGAATTCGAAGCGGAGCCATCCTACGGTTGTATTTTGTAGTCATGGTAATATTTTTAATAAACATTTGTTTATATTATTGAATAGTGTAAGAATTTATAACACTTCAGAGTTAGAACAACATACATTTTGGGGTTTTAAACGCGTAATTTGAAGCATCGAATTGTTTTTTGTTTTGCGAAAGTTTGAAAGTAATGCAATCCCAAAATGTGTTCAACAATTAGTTTTAAATGGAGAAACGAATATCTCTATAACGTGTAATTAGATTCAACTGTACTGCAAAGGATGCGAAGGCCACAAAAATCCAATTTTGGTCTAGCAATGAGAGCAACTGAACAAAAATTCAACTGTGTTCTTAATATATATTATATAGCAAGAAGAGGATTTTAATTTGATGACAGCATTTGAAACTGACGAAAAATTAGAATTAAATTGTGTTTAATATAAAAACATGTTTTGGCAAGCTACAAAATAGCAGAAAAGGCGGTCTCTCGTAAGCACGTAACCGCTACTCCTCTTTCATTATTTAAATTTTATATAAAGCAAGAAAAGGATCCAAGTGGGGCATTTTGAAACTGAAAAAGGGGATTAAATTTGTGTAAATATAAAAAACAATTAGTTCAAGTTTGAAAGACTGCTTCGGACATGACATGCTTTGGCAAGCTGAAAAGGCGGTCTCTCGTGAGCACGTAACCGCTCCTCCTCTCTTCATTATTTTAATTCAACAGGTGGTAGCGTTATTAATGAATCCGTGTTAATAATTTATCTAACTGGAAATGGTAGAAGATGGTTTGCTTGATCAATATCACAATTTCTATCAGAAATAATATGTCAACCGTTTATGAGGCGTAAATTTTTTGCGCAGACCAAAATTCCTTGGTTTGATGTGAGGACGATGTTGCAGTGTACGGTAGAACCGAATCATTTGCTGTAGGGGTTCTTATGCTGTATAACAGAAATCCGTATGAATAGTTTAGGCTTCAGCAGCAATGAAACGTTTATTTTTAAGTAAAAGGATCACATCAGCAACGCCAATATTGAAAATATTTACTGCTTGCTATCGAACGTGTAGTTTCTTTAAAAATCTCGATCTAGATTATTGTTTAGTCCAACATTTTTACAGTTAAGGTAAAATTACAAACATGCTGTTTCGCAAAACAAATTTAGAAATTGAATTTGTGCTAAGTAGTACATTAAAAATTTCCCCTAATTAAATTTAGCATAAATATCTCGATGGTTTGATTAGATTAAACCACTGACTTCTCTACGTAGTTAGCATAACAATCGATCTAGGATTAATCGAATGCGATATAACCTGGTAAATGTGGCCATCCAGTATTTTTGACATTTTCTTCTTCGAAATTTAAACATCAATATTTATACTTTATTTCACGTCACATACTCAGTTTTGTTGGGCCCTTCATAAAAGTATTTGTGGGCCCGATTTCATTGTTGTTGAACTGTACCATACTTTATAGGAAAAAAGGCCTGCAAATTTTGACAAAAGTTTATTTTGCCAGGCAACTGGGATTGTATTTTCAACGAGAAATTACAGGCTTAAATCAGCACCATTTTCTGCGTAGGGCATCGTTAATGCCAATGAAAATACGACCCCGGTGTGGCGTACAGGCTTTCTTGATAATTACCGTTTTCATGATTTTCATAAGTACGTGTTCGATTTCATGTGACGTGTGGTTCATGTTCATAAGGATATTTCTTATATCTTGAGTATTTTATGTAAATGGTTTGTGATCTATGAAGATGAGCATTTGTCCCCAGTTTTATGTACCTTTTTTAAGCGCTGAATGTGACTACTCTAAGATTTTATCATGTTCCAAGCACGCAGCAATCCTGTGAGATGTTGTTTACAATATACATAAGCAATTTGTTAGGATATTTGACCATTTTTACTCATTGTAATATGTATTTTAATAATTCAGATTTGTGTTCTCATTGTAAATTAGTCTAAGCTTCAAGTTTGTTGCACCTGAGGTGGATTTTCTCGAATGTTGTTCTAAAAATAGATTGAATGTACGTGTCTCAGTTTTTCGTGTGTCATTGATCCAAAAGGTAATCGTTTCAACCTAACTATAACCTCTGTTTCTCACTCAATTTCAATCAGAAGCATTTCCAGAGGACGAGCAGTAACAAGTCCAAATTTTCAGTCTCTCAGACATTTTCACATTGAATAAATTGACGATTTAAGTAAAAGTTAAACTAATACATTGCCTTCGCCTTTGTCATTTTGTTTTAACTAGGAACTTTGAGCCCAGCAGCCACTTGTTCTCTTTAGTCTCATTTTATTTCATACAGAAACTCAGAAAGCTTCCACCTCGCACCCACCTCAAGTCTCAGAAACACAGAATCAGATCTTCAACCTCATTTCACATCCTATAATCCCAATCCAGCTACCTTTTACCTTCATTCACTCCAAAATCAAACCCACCCAAAGTGAGATTCACAATCATTTCATTTCTACAACAAATTATCTCAGTCGAATCACTTCTACATACATCACCAACTCACAGCGCGTACAGCACGAAATAATGTATTGACGTGCAATTACTAAAACATGGATTTTTATGAGATTATTAAAACGACCCCCAGCATCATTGCTGTGCATTTTTTAAACTTTCAACAATGCTGTCAGCTCCCTCACAATATTTTACCTACCGAAAGCTGGTCTTAGTGTAAGAAATAATCCACACAAAAAAATTCATACCAGAAGAGCCTGTGAATGAGGAGTTACTAAAACCCACTACCTGATCCAGCGCGCACTACCACTACAACTAGCTGGGTTTAAGATGCCATAAAGCGGTGGAAAATGAGCTGCTATGACGCGGATGGGAATGAAATGCCATGAAATTGAATAGAATGAGATGCCTTGAAGCGGACGAAAATACGATGCCAATAACGGGAGGAGAATGAGCTACCATGAAGCGGAGGAGAATGATTTACCATGAAGTGGAGGAGAATGAGCTACAATGAAGCGAAGGAGAATTAGCTACAATGGGGCCGTCCATTTCAAACGCTAAAATTTGCAAATTTCAGGGCACCCACCCTTGTAACGCTTGTGCCACGCTAGCTTAAACCCACCCCAACTTTATTTGATGTAGTCACACATTATTCCAGCAAAAATCCTCCAATTACTAGTGAATGCTGACACATCATTTATTAACGCAGCTTTAGCTAGTTTATAGGAATGTAGGGGTGAACGGGAGAGTGAGGCTCCGTCCGTCCGAGGCAAGCTATATGCTTATGCATATCTACAGGCTTGCCATCTGACGGGATCAGACAGGAATTGCTTACAAAGCTGCGTTCCCTACATTTTACTCAGAATTTATTTTCTTGTAGTTTATCAAAAGAGTATTGATGTGACAAAAAAAGTTTCTCAAATATTCTTAAAAAATACAATAGAGAAGTTCCACCAGCTTTATGAAATCGACCTGATATGTGTGTTTCAGATGAAATCACGGTTATGCCAGTATTAAAGACCTATGTGAGTTATGCATGTTGGACAGGGTTATCGGCCGGGGTAATGTGATACGTTTGCTAGAGGGGCAATTTGATGTTTTTTGGGTCTTGGTAAAGGGACGGCATTTTCTCAGACGTTTTTTGACGGATTTGGCTGAAATTTTCTTTAACTTATTTTCCAAGCGATTCTAGAGGTGGAAATTCAAGGGTTTTTGAAAATTCGAAAAAACACGCGCGTAAATTCAAATCCAAGAAGAGCCGATTTTTGCTAAAAATTCAAAAATCTTTAAGTGTACTGAAAGGGCAAAAACTCGAGTATATTCTTGAATTTAAAGTTTATTGAAGGCATGAAAATGGTTGTTATGAATTTTTAAGCGTTTTAAAATTTACCAAAAAAATTATGATTTTTTTCTTAAAAATCGGCTCTTCTTGGATTTGAATTTACGCGCGTGTTTTTTCGAATTTTCAAAAACCCTTGAATTGCCACCTCTAGAATCGCTTGGAGAATAAGTTAAAGAAAATTTCAGCCAAATTGGTCAAGAAACCTCTGAGAAAATGCCGTCCCTTTACCAAGACCCAAAAAACATCAAATTGCCCCTGTAGCAAACGTATCACATTACCCCGGCCGATAACCCTGTCCAACATGCATAACTCACATAGGTCTTTAATACTGGCATAACCGTGATTTCATCTGAAACACACATATCAGGTCGATTTCATAAAGCTGGTGGAACTTCTCAATATTGGTTGTACATACATGATATGCCATGCTTGGTGACAGCAACCCACCACCACACCATATCATTCTCCTTTACGTAACAACTCTCCGATATGGTGTAATGGTTAGCATAGCTGGCTCTCACCCAGCAGTTCCGGGTTCGATTCCCGGTATCGGAAGTAATTTTTTTGTAGTCTGAATAAATAATTTCATGTATCATATCATGTCGTCTTATGCTAAAATTATTCAGTTGTGATCAATTTTTTTCTTGAAACCCAACTCGTTTTTTATTTATGCAGCATTGAATGGCGAATTGATTTTTACGTGAAAACATCTTAATGCTAAAAGTTGGGGAAAATCAACAGAAAAACAAAACAAATGACATTTAAACCATAATTGCCTTTTTAATTCAATTGAACAATTTGGTTGTCAGAATCGTAAATTAAATTTTGGTATGCTTAAAAAATTTCAAGATCTAAAAATATAACAAAATATGTAACATCAATATTATTCAAAGTTTCGACTAAAAGAAGAAATTTTGTGCACTCTAGAGAACTAGTCTCATATGGTTTCATTTTCTAAATCAAGTAAACATAATACATCACGTTAATAATTATTGGCTCAATATTGTTATTTAGTTTCTGGATCATCTGGAAGAAAAATCTCATTAATGAACGCATTTCTTCGGTTCTTCTTTTTGTTGAATTCGTTTGATCCCGTTGTGCTTAGATCGCTTGTGGAACTGCAGTGCTCCTAAAGTCGCTCCAATGTAGTCGCATTGTCCACATTTGAAGCATTTGAGAGCGACCCGTGTCGAACATTGTAATGATCCTGAAGTCTGGATATTTTGGGGTTACGGAATGAACATCCTGTCTCTGGACAATAATAACTTGCACATTTCAACCCATCCACTTTCACTAACACGAGGTGGTGAGCTTGTGCAATTCCAAGAGATTTTTGTCAATAAATCCAAACCCACACCGTTTACAAAAACTGATTGATTCAGAGTGTGTTTTTAAATGGGTGTTGAGTTTAAAGTGGTTTTTAAACTGCTCTGGACATCCCCCACTTCACATGAAACTTTGGGGGCTGTTCGTAGTTTTTTAGGAAGGGCTGACCCTTCTCTGGTTTGCGGAGATGGTGAATGCGTACGTGCTTACCGAGAGCTCGTGAGGAAGTGGCAACATGCTCACATTCCGAACAACTGAATCTTTTCAGTGAGGCGCCATGCTTACTGTTGTAGTGATCCTGGAGCATTGCAATTGTCTCAAATCTCCAGTCACAATTTGATTCCGGACACAATAGTGGTCGCTTTCCTTTGAGTGGCTTTACGTGAACAAGTTCGTGGAGTCGTAATAAGTTCGAGTTAATAAATCCCCAGTCGCAAACTCGGCAAAAAGCGAGCTCTAGAGTGTGCTCTTCAAATGGGAGTTGAGCTCGAGCTGGCTTCCAAACTTCTGGTGACAGTCTTCCTCTTCACATGGAAAAGTCCCATGATTAGAATGGATGGAGCTTACATGACAAGCTAACAATTGTGGTGTTTGGAATGACTTCCAACAAAAACAGCACTGCCGTTCAAATCCCTCCTCCCCAGTTTCTGACTTGGATATCGTCTTAGATTGGAATTGACGTATTTTTCGAGCTCCGAATTCAGGTCTATTACCTTCAGCATCTTCCTCACTGTATTTGTAGCAAATTAGTATTTAATTTCAAGCAAAGGAATATGAAATTAGAGGTATTAATCAAATTTAAATTATTCACATTAAAGCCGACTTACGACGAGCAATCTGGGCCATCCTTGGGATCAGAGTTTTTATCATCATTATCATCAGTTCTCCCATTGGATGTGATGTTTATTTAAAATCAAACAGAATGTTTGTATTTTATATGAGAATGGGCATATTTTCGTCATGTGGATGGGTGGATGGATGGGTGGGTGGGTGTCCGTGCGATAACTCAAACAAAACTAATCCAATCAACTTCAAAGTTGGTATACTGATTGATTAGGTCAAGGGGACGAACCCTATTGATTTTCAGCTAAATCCGTTGACTTAATCACAATTAACTAATCATAATTAAGTTTCAACATAGGAATAATATACATTGAACAAAATGTTCACAATGCCCCATTGAGACCGGCGCTAATTACAAATGCCATTGTCGTGTAGTATTTGGGATAGTGAAGGAGGATAATGTGACAATTAAGGAAGATAATGTGACAATTAAGGAAGATAAGTGACAATTAGGGAGGATAAGTGGTAACTGAGAAGGATAAGTGACAATTTAAGGGGAGATAAGT
>LJIJ01003317.1:0-19744 GCA_001718145.1 Orchesella cincta | reverse complement strand
TGTTTGCAAAGCTCCTCTACTACTTCAAGCAGCTCAAATTCCTTTACACTGCCTACAAATGTCAAAGTCTCATCCAGGAATATCTCAGCGTCGTGAAAACAAATTCTCTCCTTAAAAAACCCAAGAAGAAACTTCAAAATCCAAATTTTATAGTAAAATGAATCAATATTTAGGCTGGAGTCTTCCATTCCTACTTCTTATTATTATCGTTTATCTCACAAACTACGTTAGAACTGGAATGAGTATATACCATCATTCAATGACAAATTTCTTCCAAGAAGCAGACTTATTGTTTTTTTCGGGAATCTAAATGGAACGGAGTTGAATTCCATTTGGGAACACGTTAGTGTAGCCACTGAAGTTGTACTTGATTTAGCTGGCTTGATGGACCTTTTTCTTGTTCATTTATTTTTACTCCTGCCCATTCCGCTGTGGATGGGAATGCAACGACTGGAAACACTTGTTATGTACCCCACGGGTCAAATAAATGTCCAAGAGATTTTGGGAAAATACGAAGAAATGAAGGTGATGTGTCGCCTTTGTAACGAAATTTGGGGATCTTTAACTCTCCTCTGGATTTTGGATTACAGTACGTACATCGTGCTCAGGTTTGATTTGCTTCATTCCAAAGAATGGGTGGACACTGCACTTCTACTTGGAAAGCAGGTGTTGCTTATCATAGCCTTGATTATGGCAGCGGAAGTTACAAGAATTGTGGAGAGGCTCAAGGAATACCTAATTATTCATTATAAACATGGAGAGCTGGCGAAATCTCAAAATAAAGATGAAATTGCTGAGCTGATTGATGAACTGGGAACGTTTCCTGTGGCATTAGCAAACCCTGGAGTTTACACACTTGATTATGGATTTTTATCTCAGGTAAAATATTATCAAATTAATTAATATTCAACGATTCATAATATTTTGTGTAAATTTTAATATCGTGTTTCTTTAATTGCAGTTACTTTGCTCAGTAGTTGTGACACTCTTTGTTGCAATGTAGCTTTACTTTTTGTTGCCTTTCAAGACGGAGAACTAACTGGAATTTTTATATTGAATAAAGTCGTACCTAAAAGTGTGTAAATATACCGTAACAATCGATGTAGATCTATATAATTATTATTGAAATGAATGTTTGGGTGCTCTGAATTCATTTCATATACGGAAATTAGGAATTTAGCTTGTCACTTATTTGGGTAATTGACGGCATAGTTTTGTTCCTCGTAACGTGTATTCATTCACACTTGCTGATGATGAAACCGGTTCCATTCTTCTTCGTAAAAAGTTAATATACAAAGCGTATCGTGCATGAGGTATCACAACTAGACATATTAAATTGATTCAGAGAAGCAACAAATACTTAAAAGTATTGATTCAAATGAATAACAACGTTGACTAACGTTGAAAATAACATATTAAACGTAAGAACTCAAACACGTGAGATATAGCATTCTATCAAACGTGTTTAAAATTTCAGAGTACACATAATTATAAACATTGCATTGCCTGCTCCTGTTAGAAAATTTTGCAGCTACTAAAGCGTGACCGTGTTGAATTCCGTACATTACCATCAGTTTATGAGCATGCTTTTTTTATAACTCCAATAAAAGTAAAGACACAGTTTGATTCATGCAAAACTGGAGCAAATTGAATGGTGTCAACTTCTCTACGAAATTGACTTCTCCCAACTTTACTTTCAACACTGGGAATGATGCCACACACTTCCCAAAATACTTTCTAGAGTGCCTAATTGTTTTTGGAACAAATATGTCTCTCAACCCTAACAAAAGTGTGGATTCTGAATGCAAGCTTCCATATACAACCGTGAGCACGACCAATGAAATTCCAGAATATCCCAGCACATACGTAAAGAACGAAAGCTCTGAAGTTGATAAATGGCTCGATTTGCCAACCACCGCATAGCCAGTCAAAATTACAGCAACCACCACCGCCAAAATAACCACATGACAGCGATTTTTCTAACAATGTTATAAACTGTTGTTAGAATTTGAAGTTGCCGGTACACTGTTACCGTGCATTTACTCGCAGGTTGTAGTTTTTCTCAGTAGCGCAGCAGCATATAAACAAACAAACAGCAGCAAGAAGAAAAAAGACGCCAAGCAAACAACTCTGGATGCCCTTGCAGCATGTCCATGAGTAACAACAAATACAAATATTTGAAATGGCCAAGTAAGCCTAATGAAAAAATTGCTCCATTCATCGGAATTTCAAGCACTCATGAATAAGCTTCCAACCCAGTGTTGCGGAACTGCAAGGATGAAACCACCGAAGAAGGGAATATAATACGGCACCAACAACGGGACAAACAATGAGACAACCATACACAGCCTGAATTAATGACCTTTCGAATCGTTTCAGTACATCTGCAGTTCTCCAAGCTAAAAATAAAAATATTCAGAACCATCACGGAAGTTAAGATTTTTGATGTACTTTAAAAGTGATTTCTTACCTTGCAAGTTTTTGCTCTCAAACTGCAAAAAGTAGTTGAACAACTTAGCAGTTGCATGTTTTGTCCATAGCAAAAGAATTATCTCGTGTGCCGCCACAGCAGAGAAGCCGTTGACTAGGAATAAGCTTTCGAAAGTGGCAGCGATTGGTTCATCGCGGGGTCGAATGAGAATTTGAATCCATAGCAGAGCAACAAACACGGTAAAAAGAATTGTCTTTAACCATATTTTTTGTATGTTTTTCTTGTCATTATAAACGGTGAGCTGATGTGGCGTGGTTTCCAGGGTAAAGTGAGATGAGCTGTAGTACTGCATCGTGGTTAGAAAGTAGCTGACATATTAATTTTTCGTGAAGCAACATCTTGTAGCTGCAATAAACGCTTAGTCAGTTCGGAACAAAATCCACGTAACTTTAAACTACGATATGATAGAAACTTTTTGTTGCCAAATTGACAACTTCTTGTCCGCATTTGAACTGTTGTCCTTCGATCGATTGTGTTTTAAGTAAAGTGTTGATTTGATTGGTATTATGTGAATTATATACCCATCGTCACTTCCACAGAAAAGTTGAAAAAGGCTGGCTAAAAAACGAAAGGAACAAGTCATTCCTAATATAATTCCAACTTGGTAATTAATTTCTGGTTTCAAATGGCCAACCTCATCCGTGATTGACGTAGGATTATGTGACAAGCCTAGAACTGTCTATTAAGTCGGGGTGAAAATTTTCCTTCATAATTGCAATAACATAAGCAGCAAAGTTCAGACTGATTGTAGCTACCCCCCTATTTTAAGCAGTATAATACATAAAATAACGACGGAAGGTTCGAACTTTACTTTCCGACACGGAAAAGGAGGCTGTCACTTCAAATGTGGATCTGGTAAACTGTAAATTCCACCTCAAACACTCCTATGTAAATATGGACTAAACTTGAAATTTTGCCATATATAAAACTTATACTTCAAAATAAGTCAATAAAATTTCTGTACACTCCCAAAATAAAGCTTGAGCAAAACATGTTTCGTATATTTGACGTCTCACTTCCCACAGAAGGTAGGCTCCAATGAAAGTGATTTTTGTAGCTTCACTTCATCTTGTGCAAGATATTGTTAAAACTCGATTTAGTGGTTTGGTCGTAGATGGCTGACTGAATATGATGATGATGATGACAAAATGAACGATACCAAGCAAGATAGTTCATTTGCAGTGGCGAGATCAAGAGTCAAGAGTGAGAAACGGACTGACTGATTCATTGACTGATGCCCACGGATTTTATTTAGTGTTTTGGAGGAATTGAAACGTTTGTCAATGACATTGCATCGGAAATGGCATTCCATTGCGTATATAAATATTGTCAATACAGTGGCATTCTGCGTGAGACTAAACTAAATGTTCATTCACGTTGCATAAGTAGAGCATAAGTCATAAATACTGGACATAAATGAGTACACGAGCATAAATAATTTGCATACATAATTATCTACTTTCAAGATCTTGTCACATTCAAAAGTCGCAGATTAGGAGAGCAAAAACTAGTTCATCTAAAATTGTATGACAATGCTAATTCTCACATTGCAATTCATTTTGGCTTCGTCTCATATAAAAGCTGTCACAACACTGGCAAAACGCGTTACCATTATATCCATTAATGCATGTGCAATGATATTTGCAACTGTGTATTAGTTTCTATTTAATTTTTTCAAAATTTCTTAATCTTTTCGATGAAATTTCTAGCATGTTTATTCTGGAGTTTTCAATGTAGACATGTGTATCTCTAATGAACTATAATAGAGACATAGAGAAAAGCCAATTCAATCCAAATTAGTTCACACATGTGATCATTTATTAAGCTATATAGATTTGACATTTATTATGTTTATTTGTATATTCATTCAAAGTAGCATAGTTTCATAAGAATACAGGAAATAACAAGTAATTGTTGGTGCCAAGAGAAAAGGAAGGTCTAAAACTAAAATAAGATCTCAAAATTCAAAACAAAAATTAATGTACAATCTACGTATTGTAGAATTTATTGACAGGATTATATATATTGTGGCTTATATAATCCAGTATTAACTAACTCACTCTTTGCTGTCAAAGCTGTCATGATCCCAATTTGGAAAAATAGTACGGCCCATTTGATGTACGAAGGAATGTGACGGCCGTTAAAAATTCTGGGACGCTGCTTCTCGTATAGGATTACGGAATTCAATAGCTCTACCACAAATTCACACCGGTATAAAAAATACGGCATCAACAGTCATGATAACTGATACTAAATATGCGTACATGGCACTTTCCACGCGAGAAATGAGTTCTTCATTTTGTTTCCTATGTAGCTGTTGAACCCACAATATTACCACAAAACATAGTGCAACAATAATTTTATACCATTGCCATTTTAGGTTACGCGCACTGCTCCTTATAAACTTTGATTCGCTTAAGGTGAAGGGAAGATTACCAGTGAATTTCTGTAGATCCAAGTGAATTTTTACACCGGTTTTAAAGATTGCGGAAAAATACATAATTCCTGAAAAACTGCTCCGGTTTGGAGCAGATGTATTTAAGAAATTGCGAAAAGCGGTACAAAATGTCAATGTGACAGAATAGATGGTGTCAAAATGCACTGGTTAAGGGGATGGCAGTTTCTGGACTGATGTTCCTGTATAGTCAAAAGTCAAGTGATGGAACGAATATCGACTGAGACTTAAAAAATTAATTCAATGAAAAATATATGTCGCACATTTTTGACGTCCAAGTTGGCAAAATTATGGCGACCGAAAGATTTCTGATTAAGCATATTTAGTGGCCGAATAAGCCATAAGCGATACAATCTTGTCTGCAAAAGCTAGTCGAGTTTTAATTAGGAGCATTTAGAAAGGCGAAAAGGCATAAAAGATGGTTATTGGCTGGTAGACTCATAACGTCTAAGTAGGTATTTGGCATTTTATAGGTGGCAATGGCTTACCGCTGAACTTTCGACTTTATGGATTATTCATAAATTGAATATTTAAGTATGGTCTGATCAGTTAGGACAAGTATGATTTAAAAACGATTGGCGGAATTCTTTTCACGGTGGCCTAATCAATTTAATGGATTTAGGAAAATTTCAGCAGCAGGTAGTTTTGTTCCTATGACTAATTCCAAATACCTTAACCCACGTTAAATTTTAAAATACAGGTATTATTTGAAATTTTTTACACATGAAAGAGATGAGTTTAAAAAGAATTGATGAAGGAAACTGAATATCACGCCACAAAAAGAATCAAATAATTCTGTTTTGTTGTCCGTAGTGGTCAAAAATAAGAGGATGGTTACCATAAAAAACCTTGGAAGTGCCCGCTCATAAAAAAATTAGTCATTAAGAAAACCTGGTGATGAAGGATAATCGTAAAAATTCAAATCAAATTTGATGCTCAATTCATTTCAATAACAATCGAAAGATAAAAAATATAATTATTTATAATAGCTAGCAATTTAGACAACAAGTAATTTCAAGGATGCTTGAAAATCTTGTATTTTAATGAAGATAATTTTAAAACTATCAAAACAATTAAAAAGCAAACCGGCAAAAAATTCAGTGTAATTAAAGGAAAGAGCTCGAATTAGAGACAGTTGATATATAATTTATTGGTTAGAAAACCCGATAGACCAAAGTATTACTGTGAAAACTTCAACTTGTTGTCATTTTAACATAAAATAGCCCTTTTTAACAGCCACAATGAATTTGTTGCTACCTCTAACATTCCTTCAAATCATAGAATCGAGTACAATAAGCAACGTTGAAAGCTTTAGAAACGCTGACTTAAAACACATTTCACCTCAAACGTTTTACTGGCCTGTTCTATCAGAATGTGCCATATTTCTTTGGGAAAATGGTGATAAAAACGCGAAACCTTCGTCCCTCTACGAAAAACTTCTTCATTATTGTCAGACTAAAACAAATTCGGGATGCATTCTGATTCTTAAATTCGAGCTCTACCGATGGAATCCATTCATATTGCGATCAAATGCTGTGTCAACAGACTTTCTCAAAATAATGTTTCTAGGTACTCACAATCCTGCTTATTCGTTCTGCCCTTCATTAATTTATTGTATAAAACAAATGAGAAAACTGCCTTTCTAAACATAAATTTCACGATTTCTCCAGAAATAACAGCCATACTGCATAAACCACTCCTTCCAACATTCATTCTTGTTGGTAGCGAAAGTTTTGACGAAATGTACCTAACAGAAATAGTTATTTTAACACAGGTAAAAATCCTTATATTGGATGTATCTGATAAAAGCATTCACTTGATATGTACTATGTGTGTAGAAAAGTTTGATATGCTAGTTAAAGAAAAGAAGTACATAGTGCACGCTTTTATGAATGCCAACGGTTGGACAAAAGCGAGCCACAATGTATTATATAAAGTACGCGTTTATGACACAGTCAACGATGTCCTGAAAAAATGGACCAAAGTAAACTTTTACTGGGGGAAGGAAATTGGTGAAAATAAAATCACCGGGGAAAGCTGCGACTTAACCAGAAGCCAGCTTCATGCTAATTGGATTGGTGGAACGACCAAAGCTCCAGAGGAAGCAGAAACTGATGAATGCATTCACATGAAAATAAACGAGTGGCATAACTGTTCCAGTCAGATATGCTTTAATGTTCTTGATCAGCAAATTTTCATGACATCCATCTCCTGTTACCCGAATGACGAAAGCTGTCGTCCTGTTGCCCCATTTGGAATACGATTTGTAGATTTTAAATACGTTTATTTTAAATCACAAGCTCAAAGAGCGATTGATTTGACATCACTGCTAAAACCGATACCATATTACGGATGGCTGTCAACTATCGTTATTTTTATTTGCGTTTCTTTTATTGTTCGCTGTTTGCAAGTGAAAGGAGCGAACTTTTTATTAGTTTCCGCAGCTCTTGAACAAGACTTTAGTTTTACTAGTGATGAGAGGACAAGTCTTTACTGTATGCTTGGTACGTGGCTTCTATTTTGCTTTTTATTACGAAGCTTTTATACTTTCTCAATGTACACATTTCTAACTAAACTTCCCTCACAACGAGTTCCCAGCTCATTGCAGGAAATTTACAATGACACTGATTTTCAAATTTTATATCAGGAATCATACACATATTACGCAATACCTACTTCTTTTATTAAGCAACCGATTGACAAGCAAAAATGGAATCCCTTTGATACAAAACGCTTTAACATTTCAACTCGGCGTTCTTAACCCCTATGATAGTTACGATACTACAGAGTTTGTGACAAATTTATCACAATCTAGAGAAATAACCTGTCGTATCCCGTCGTTTAAAAAGGATAACGAGGTTGAGTATAATACCAAGAATAGGCTTAAAGAGTTTGCATTAATTACCAGAAGTAATGAAGTTCTCCACTCAGTAGTTTCTGTTTTGGGAAACCGACAAATCTTTCTCAATAGCGAAAATTCCATCGGTTGGAATACTTTCAATTTTCATCAGCTAATAAAAAACATTTTTCTACATTACTATGAAAACGACCTTGCAAGTCTTGATGCGGCTGGTATATTGCAAAAGTTAAGAAGGGAAAACCAGGCGTACAGAGAAATAGCGGCAATACGTAGCCAATATAAAGCAATGTACGGTGCAACAAGAAACACAATCAACTTTTTTACAGCTGTGCAACAACTTACGCACATAACGACAAATTTTAGCAGGACTGACGATGATTGGTCCAACCTACCAATACGGAATCTTTGTCCGCAGTTTGGATTGTGTACTTTTCTTTGGCGATTGCTTTTTTGTGTGTTCTTCATTGAAAGAAATTTTAAAAAATTCAGCATCAAGTTGTAGTTTAATTCAATGATTCGTAAGGGTTTGTCTTACCTCATAACTGTATTTATTTCAATTTTCATATGAATATGTTCTACAGAATTAAATTCAAATAAAAATGTTTATTTTGATTAATTAAAGAAAAAGTAAAAGGTTTATGCAATACGTGAAATAGATAATATATATATGTACATATGAAACTTCATGCCTGTAAATTTATAATCACAAATATATTGTATGTTATCAATGATTTTGAGAGAAGACAATCCACTCAAGTAACAAAATGGTGACACAAATAGATAACAAACCACAATAAACAACCCAAGCTAAAAACCGATTCCAGCGTTGTAGACTGTGACTCCTCATGATTTCTACTTGCAAACTCAGACACAAAAGATTTGGGTTGGCGGACCGCTGTGTGGAAATTGACAAATGACTTTCTTTTATGGTAGCGAGCCATTTGCTTCAGATCTCTTTTCAATTTTGCCCATCTAAATTCATTCCGCAACATTTGCAATATTCCAGAGTGATCAAGTCCCCCAAAGCCTCGCCAGAGTACTAAAATTACTCTGAAATGAGGTAAAGTATCCTTCAGTGGAAATATTAAATTCTGTTTGCGTTTTCTCATAACGTCTTCTGTTTCCATGCTCGTTTTGTAAACTAATGCAAAATCTTCCAAAGCCTTATTAGGGACATAGCTATGTCCTTTTAAAGTAGTTGCTACAAGTAAACTTTGACGATTTTCTAAACTCATCAAAAATCTGTTAAGGTTTAACCCTTGTTTGAATGAGCAATCGTAGAGAGGCTTTCCCCTTCTCCACAAAAGTCTGAGCTCATCATTCAATTCTATTGAATTTTTAGTGGGTTCTTTACTGACCACATATTCAAGAAATGCTCTACGGCTGTATAAAATACCTAAATGGGTATGATTTTCTAAGGCATCTGCTAATGAGTTTGGTAATTTAGGCCAAGGTTTAACGGTTAGGTGCGAGTAAATTGTTGATGTATACACATTTCGGACCAAAATACATGCAAAAAGCCATACACCCAGAAGCGCCAATCCGGTTTTGCTTTCAATGTCAGCATCAAAACTTTGCTCAAAAGCTGCTTTAAATAGTGTAAATGCGGAGTTTGTGAGAGTATGTAATCGTTTTAGTAGCTGAGACAAGGAAATGTAAGTTGCCAATACGGTTAGCCAACCTCCAACCGGTATTGGTTTTAGGAAGGAAATATATCAGTTTTTGTCTTGTGTTATATCTCAAAAAGTACGTATATCTAAATGCTGTGTACTGAAATCCAAATTTTTGAAAGTTGTAGCGTGACTGTGTCTCATACTGAGCGAGTTTGTCAAAAAGTAGGAGAAAGCTGAGAAGTCTCTGGCAGTCAAGTTTCGAACAGTTTTGATGAGGTAGTATTGTATCTCGAATGCAAAAGTGAACACTAACAGAAGCAATTGTTCGCTCGAAAGATGAATTAAGAAAATTGTCACATCCCGACTCAATTTCTATATCCTTTACGTACTCGTTCTCTTTAATAATGACCAGTTCCCAATTTGTGTTAATCTGTTTCCAAAGAGTTATGATTGCAGTTTGAGTTGTCTCGATATCGAGTATACGAAGTTTCCCAAATACTTTGTAGCATCTTGGTGACAGGGCTTCACCTCGAATTGTTTTGAATGGCCTGCAGTATACTACTCTCAGTAGCTTGAAAAATGTTTAGCTCATTGAAGAGAAAATCAAAGAAGATATAAATCACGTTTGTCATCAGTTGCACCATTGCCTGTAAGCTCCCTGAGCTTTCCGTTCCAACTGTGCTGAAAGGAGTAAAAATTAATGTACAAATAGGAGGATTTTCCATTAATGATTCCATGTCCCTACCCACAAAAACATCGTGAGTAACGTTTATTTTATGATATGACGTATTATCTTTAAGTCTCAATTTTGGAAGTAAAACTGTCATGCATGGGATAGATCTCCTGATTGCGTTAAGAATTTTGTGAATATAAGTATTTTTGATAATCAATGTTGAAAAGAGGATACGTATTTTTGAGCGAAATGTGTGTAAAAAGAGACAATTTATGCTGCCAGAAATACATGAGTGTAGTAACACAGGGACAAACACATCATGAGCAGGCTCGTGGCTCTCTCGTAGAACGTTATTGTGGGCAAAGATTGTACATTATCGCAAAATGGGAATGAAATCAGACTGCCATGCCATAATTCTTAAAAGTTGGTATTGTAGGAAGAAAATAATAAACATTTTTTGTATTAGTAATTAGACGTTATCAAATAAAGTTGACTTGATTGTTTCAATGGAAATAAATTATTTTTGTGGCTTTCTTTTTCATATTTGTGATTTTAACTGAAACATAGCTGTTTCTATTACCCAAATATACAAATTTGTAACCTAAAACCTTACTTACACATAGTATCAACTTCAATTTTTATCCTTTTTTAGTTTAAGGCTAAGGTTTTATAATTTATTAGTAATATATAATTAAAGGACATTCGAGTTAATTTATATTAAATGATAGTTATCAACTATTGCTTTTATAAATGATAAATGTCAACTTTAGTGAAACAAAGTATGCAGTTTAAAGTATACTCTCTTTAAGTAATCACATCATTAATTAATAGAATTGCTTACTGTACCAAATAAGTTACGAGTGTTGTATATAATATTTTGTATCATGGCTCAACAACAACAAAACGGTAGATCAACCGGTTTGGCACTGTAATTCCATAGTAAAAGGTCTGCGTCACACAGTGTTGAGAAACAGAACATTTATTATCATCAGGGTAGCCAAAAAAGATGGATAAAAGAATTTATCCATTTTAACATGTAAAAAATATTAAATACATGGTTATTCTGGGATTTATGGAAATACTATTTTACATTACGTTTCGCAGGTTGTAGACCTACTATAACGTAATGGAATGCTATTAAACGATTGATAGGTGAACGATAAGTACTTATCTAATCAATGAGCCGTTGTTCAACGCTATTTTAGTAAACTAGAGCAATAATTTACGAATTGTTCAGTTGCACAAGCCAATTGCAACAAAACGGTCTTTTACTTGAATAAATTCGTCTAGTCATTAGTTAATAAACCCGACAATCCGAGATGTAGCGATGTACCTTTAGCGGATGTAATTTAGGACATAAAAATGTGTCATAAGTGAAATCATCTATAAAATAGCTTTCGAATGACATATCACACCCTAAGTGTGTCATTTAAGAGTGCAAGACCTCTGACCTCTGTTCGAAAGTTCAAATTTCAGCTTGCAATGGATATTTATAATCACCACTGCAGTAGCTTTCAAATGGTATATCATAAGCTATGTTGGTCGTTTGAAATATTAACCGTGACCTTTGACCCCGTTCGGAAGTTCTGATTTGAATTTGCGATGCCCATTCATCATTAGTAGAGCAATACTTTTCGAATGATGTATCATAAGCTATATGTGACGCTTATCAATTTAGTTGTGCTTATCGTTTGGCCCTGTTCCCTTGACCCCAGATAACCCATCTACGAACTCATCCTCCGCTTTGACGGTCAAAGTTTGACCTTACCTATCGATTGGTGAAGACAGAATTTCAAAATGTCAAACGGTTCGAAAGTTATCGTGTTGACAGACGGACGACAGATGACAGCCGACGGACGACATCCGATGCGATACAAAGTCTTCTTAATATGTACCTAAAGGTACATAATAATTAAACATTTTCACAAACAAAAAACGATTTACGTAGTCGGAATTCTTATTCTTTGGACACTTTCTGTTCAATCCTAACACAAGCTAATCATTATGTTGGAATATTATTCGACATTCAAGATTTAAAGTGTCATATTAGTCGAAACGGATGGTTTTATGTAAATTATTTGATGCATTAAGGTTATTTGAGCTTAATTGGTCTATCTACGTACGTACAATTTAAATGGAACGTAGGCCTAACACAGCATTAGAGTTTAAAATTTGTGAATTCGATTTAAAAAGTAGAGAAAAAATATTTCCATGTGTCCATTTTACATTACATGGAGAAAACAATTTTCTTTTCGTCATGTTTAAACATGTTTTAACCATATTATGTTTTTACACTTTCCTACCCTGATTATCATAGGCGTTATTAGGGTGGAATTCTTCATAATAAAAAAAGTTGCGAAAGTCAAATTTTGTGAGGAACACGAAGTTACTGTTCAAAGTTTTCAAATTTGCAACCACACGAAGGTTTTTGTCCGAAGGACCATCCTTTCTGGGTCCCAAATATATAATTTAATCTCATGCATAGATAGACATAGATAATATATATAGATTTTTGCAACTTATTACCCCTTAGCTATCTCCTAACTGGTATTATATCTAGATCAAAAATTTAAATATAATATCTTCATAACAATACCTACAAAAGAAGCATGTTGGCGAGCTGATACACCCCAGAATCCATTCCGTTCAACGGGGTAAATTGAGGAAAGTAATTTACCGAGCCCATATACACCTTAAGAATAGTGTTCATTTATTCACGTAATTCAGTGCCTGTCCTAGTGCGATCCCGGCTTGACAGGCCGGTATCGCACTAGGACTTTTCACTTGGATACTTACATTTTATATATCAGAGGGTATTTGCGGTTTTGACGAAAGCTGAACCCACCACTGTCGTGTTGTACATCATCAACAAAATCATCAGAAAAATCCATTCTCCAATTACAAGTGATACTGTATAATTGGTGATTTATATGAGTTTAGTTGAATTATGTCATTGATTAAAATAGGAAATTTACAATATAAGGAGCAAAACTAACATGAAATTGTGAACAGGATTTTGTGGTGATATGCATCAGTTATTGCAATGCCAATAAAAATCTTACTTTAAAACATAACCAGGATGTGGGAACAGATACAATAGATGAACCATCAAACCAGCTTGACTTGTGTATAACCAAGTCATAATCTCATTATGGCACACCTGCCAAATAGTAGGTTAATATTTGATTTGACAAAACCCGTCAATGATCTGATTGACAGAAAATATTCCGAAAACGAATTTATTTCCGATATAAAATCTGCGCTAGGCCTCATTGGTGGAAATGTAATCAATTCCACATTATATTATACAATAGGTAAGTAATCCATTTTTTAAAAAAAGTTGCTGTTGTATTTACTCAAACTTTCTTGAAACGCAAACATACATATTTTCAGACGGTGGCACAATCGAAGAAATGGAGTCACAATCAATAACAGCATGCAAAATTATAAATAAAACATTGAAAAGGGATCCTGATTCTCAACTGCTAATATCTTGGAAGTAAGTATGTCTGTTTAATTGAACGTAAACTCAGCAATGAAAAAATAATCATAAATTCATTTCATTTCCTTAAACTAGTATAAACTTTGGCACACTACATGATATCTGGCGCAGATCCAACAACAACCGCAGATTAAAGGATTGCAACCCATCAATATTATTGAACCTTTACAATATTTCAAGTTGCGAGGGGGGTTTCCTTCCCGTCATCAAACATATTTACAGGGGAATATTTTATGGTGCGGGCCTTGATGAGTCTCTATTAGTAGGATGCTCAGGTTTCACATCATCAGCCCTCAGTTTAACAAAAATGCTTGTGGTGAACATTGAGTTTGGATCGACGGAAGGTGTAACAGAATCGTTTGGTCTTTTTGAAACTCGTTTGAAGGATGTATATGGAAAAGTTCTCGATGCTACATTTGAAGATCATGATGCAGAGCAACAAATCCTTTACTTTCCTAAGCCAAATAGCGTTGGGAACGACCAGCATCGAAATTTGTTGATTCGGTATGCTTCTGTTTGGGCAGCGTCTAATCAAACCGTTGGTTTAATGGTCCTTCAGATACCAACTTTTCCTAGCTCAACTTTAACTACAACTCAGTTTACTATAATACTAATATTATATTTAATGTGGATACGGTTGTCGAGTTGAGGGAGTGTCCTACGTTTCCTGGTAGGCCAACCCAACCATTTTTCGTAAAGTTAAACGTTGGGTGCGTATTCGAGCAAGAAACATTTCAGACAATGGACGAATCCAATGTCACAGCAGTTGTGATTGTTTGCCAAAGAATTAATGGAACCCTTTACATTCTACAAACGACAGTGACACTTGAATGGTACAAGGAAATCGGTCAATACTCGTTCTTTTTCGAAAATACGGTCAGGAAGGAACTACATGCTGTTAATAAGTTTCGAAACGGGATATTTGAAAGAGACCCTTTGGCAAAAGTTTATCTTCAAATAAACACACGGGAAACTGGTCATTCAAGCTTACATGACCCTTTAGGACAATCAAACTCTTTATTCTGCGAAAAGCTTAAGCCATCAGTAAATTTATATTTTGAAGGGATATACAACTGGGCTAAAATGGAAGGTTTTCCAATTGTCTATTCAATGAGTTTTAATTACCCGTTTGACTTTTTTGGCCCATGGATGTCTTTAATGCGTCGGTTAAATTACCCATATCCGGATTGGTCAGACGAGGACAGCAAAGTGAACATTTCAAAATCTGGTTCTACTAACAATCCCGCATTTTTAATGCAAGATTATCTCAAATCCACCCTAAATTGGAGACTCGACACGTGTATAGATTGGACAGAAAAACGTACGGAAATACCGGATGATTTTTTCCATAACAAAAAAGTCGGATCAGTGTCTCATTTTAAAGGCATCCCCAAAAACCAGACAATAAAGAAAGATGAGTTCGTTCCCTTGTTGCAGTTTATTTTTTACCGGTTTCGATTAGTAGAATTTGGCATCAGTTGGGAATATCTGAACTTCTTTGCTGCAATTGGACATAATTTGGTATCTAAATACCTGTCCTTTGATACAGAAATTTTTATGAACTATGAAATGCCATCACAGCACACTCAGAGTGATTTATTGGTATATGAGTCATTTCTTAAACAACTCAAGGTGACTAGGATGAATGAAAGAGCATTGCTGAAAGGACTTCATACAAAACTACTGGTGGATTCACAAATGCCATATAAGGAGGGTATTTTCAGTTCTAGCAACATTGAGACAGTTTCAAGAATGGTGAATTTGGCAAAAGTATCCAACTTCAGCATTGGGATCGAATTGTCTTCCGTGGAAATATGTACGGAGATGATAGAGCACTGCATCCTAGATTCAAGTTCCGTATACTCAGAGCTCATTGGCACTCTAAATTACATTGTCTGCAACGAAACTAGAAAGTTTCCGTCTCGGCGCAGTCGGCGGTCACAAAGGGAGTCGCTACTAGACACTCATTTGCTGACTAAACGAATTCTACATCAGTCGATTCCTCATTTGCAAATTTATTTTCGGGTCGAGCTGGATTTTGAAATTGGGCAGAGGACCGCCACAATAGATCGATATACTAATGTATTAAACCTTTTCAAAACTTTTGGAAATGTGTACGATATAAATTACTTTATTGTAAACGCATTTGATAATCAATTGAAAAGTCACAAAAATGGATGGTGGGGAATCTCAAACTATTCCGATCTGGGCAATCCAAAGTCTTATGTGGAAAAAGTCACTGGTAAGTTACTTAAAAGTTCATTCAAAAGTTTAGAACTTCAGCAAATATAATACTAGCAAGTAATAACGCTTAACTATATTCATTCAGTCTTAAGGGGTCAACGAATGTGGTATCCACCAACTGCACCAAGTGTTGTGATGTCAATAAAACATGATACTTCTTTGGCCGTCATTGTTTCAACTGTCAGTTTGGCAGTATTGCTTGTGCTGCTAGCAATTGGGGTTTGCTTTGGATTGCGCTACAGAAAATTGCGCCAACTAAGTCGATTTTTATCCAAAGCAGAAGTAGAAGAGTTTCTAAATGGACGAGTGTCAACTGCCAAGGAACCTGCAAGCATGGAAATGGAATCAATGGGAGGTGTTGATCATATGAAATTTAATCAGGATCATAAGCTCAATTTATGATCTTACATAGGTAGATATCATATTTTCTAAGCAGCAAAAATAATTGGTTTTAATAATTCCTAATTTAACTTTCTAGATATTGAGAAAGTGTTGGGATCTGGAACGTTTGGAACCGTTTTTAAGGGTCTGGTGAAAGATAATGTTGCTGCAATTAAAAGACCAAACAGGGACTGCTCGAGAAACACCTTCAAAAGTTTTCTAACTGAAGTTAAAGTCCTTTCTTACATTGGAAATCATCCAAACGTTATAGGATTTCTTGGTGCTTACGTCAATGAAATTCAAAAAAGTAAACTTTATATTTAAAAGTATTTAAAAAATATATAGATTTAAAAGCAATTGATGAGAAACATATATTGTTTGTAGATGTTTTATACGTTGCAACCGAGCTTTGCTCAGGCGGCTCATTGGAAACTTTCTTAAGAAAGAAAGCAAAAGTCATTTCACAAAGAACTTCCAATCAAGAAAGCCAAACTGAATCGGACGGATCGATTGTACATTATCATGACCTAAATACGTTCGCAATGGAGATCGCGAAAGGAATGGAATACATTGAGAGCAAACGTGTCGTTCACGGAGATTTGTCTACGCGGAATGTGTTGCTTGATGAAAGCTTGGTTTGCAAAATTGGGGATTTTGGACTTTCTCGAAAACTATACGAGTACCAAAAATACGTGAAAACTTCACAAGAACCACTGCCCTGGAAGTGGATGGCGTATGAGTCTTTGGATAAAATGGAATTTACATCAAAATCTGATGTGTGGAGTTATGGAGTGACACTCTGGGAAATATACTCTTTAGGTGTATTACTTTCTTCTTTCTATGTTCCGTTCTTTTTTTTTTATTTCTTGTCTTGCTATCGGTTTATCTAATATTGACATAAATATGCTATTTTATTACTACTCAGGCAAAATACCGTATGGAGGTCTCAATTGGAGCGTAGATTTTGCAAATGAATTAAAAAATGGTTTGAGACTCCCGGCTCCAGACTTTGCATCGCCAGAAATGTAAGTTTCACTCGTAATTATAGTAAATCGAATGTTTTTTCCTGGTAACAAAATAAGCCTATTGTCTTTAGTTTTAAAATGCTCGAGTGCTGGAATTTGAATCCTGACGATGAGACCTGCTTTAAAGACATCATCAAGTTTTTATACAGTTTTGAGGTGTAAGAGAGATCCTACATGATTATTGATTAAGCTCAAAACCATGTCTATCAATATTTAGTTATTAAAAACTTTCTTGTGTTGTCTTAAAAAATGTAGACGAAAGTTTTGAAAATATTATTTTAATTAAGTAATTTTATGTTATTAACTTGTTTAGTTTGGTTTAAAACCTTCATTTTTAACCCCACATTTGTTTGACACATTAGTATGCTTTTCTCGAAGATATGTTGTCAAATCTCTAATTTAGATTACAAGTACTTTTATAACCAAATCCAAACTCATCGCACATGTTTGATTGAGAAAAGATATCCGACAGTTGTCGATTTTGTGACGCCCACAGTAAACCTATGTCTCAATTGAAAGTTAGGAAAAAGTAATCATGATTAAAAAAATAAATTCTAAATGTAAATGCTAATTCGACACCCAATTTATTGCAATCAATGGTTTGTTTGGTATAATTTGATAACTAATTATAATATACTAGCAATTAAAGCACAAGTAGTGTTAACAAGTAGTGTTAACGGTGTTTGTAACATATATATAAAACAATAATAAAAACAACTTCCATTATCAAATTTTAAGCGTAACCACTCCAAGCAAGTTAGCACGTTTCACTTTTACAAAACGAGAGATCATTAGCAAACTAACAAACATTCAGTGGAATTAGAGCATGGAGCTGATATTGGAGACAGGTATTTCAGTTCATATTTTAAAAAAGTCACCACTACTGAAAAATCTTCTGTGACTTGGGTTGCATACTGTCAATGTTTTGAGAAAACCTGCTCAACTACAATTGTAATAGCGAATAGCCATTAAGTCGATCTTTAAAGTATTTACGTCACTGAATTGGTTTCAATTAAGTGTACTTTTTTCGAACTTAAGCGCTTCTTACTTTCGTCTTTAAGCAATTGTTCCATTTCCTTCGTGGTGAAAATTTCTGCATTTTCAAGCAAATGTTCAAGTAGAGTTGAAAGCTGAAAGTTTAGTCTGTGAAAGTTGTTAACTGAACAAATTCTACATTTCTCAGTAACCAAAGAGTTCAAATATTTCTACTAGTTTTAAATTTTTATTTTCTGGGTGGAAGGAAAGTTTGCTTGTAGAAATAATACAAACCTTATGGAATGGAAACTTTGCTGGTTTATAAAGGATCTCCGGGTCCATTATAATATGCGAGGTAGGCTACAATAGGCAGACATTTCTGTAGCTTTTATTTATATTTCCCAAGAAAATTTCGTCTTAGATCAAGCCTACGTGCATTTATTGGAGCATCATTAGTCCCTCAAGACACTGCACATAAATTTATCTACTTCCACTTAAGTTTCGAAATTGCAGAAAGTCTAAGCTGTAGATAATCTAAATTTAAAACGATACCTGAACTCAATGTTCCCTTCTTTACTTTAATTTAGTTCTGCCAAATTTGTAACTAAATGTAAGGCTTGAAAACAGTGTTGGCAATAAACAAAACGGCGCTGTTTTTAAAAACTGCCTTTTTGCTTTTGCTATTTAAGCAGCTTTTCTGCTAATCAAAACTGTTTGCTGGGGTTGCTGTTTTGCCTTTTTTTAAACAAATACCTAAAATTTCAGTTTTATTTATCGAAAAACCATTCATTTGCATTCGTGCAAATACATAACCCTATTTTGAGTTCCGTGTTTATTATGTTTTATTTCCGAAAAGCATCATGAAGTTTTGGTCTTAATTTCATAGAAATCGGCTCTTGCATCTTACCGGACCAGCCCAAAACAGCAATAACACGAATCAGCACATATTTTCGACGAAGAAAGCGCTTTTTTACCAACACAGCTAGAAAATTTAACTTCAATCATTCAACGAAAATACGATATTCAAAAACTCGAGGACTCATATCTCTAGAGCAGTAAAATTATCCAATCGGCAATCAGCATGCTCAACAATATTTGTTAAAACCTCAATTGTATTTAAACACGAATATACTTTCATCTACGTTGTGACATCAAAATTACGAATTTCTAAAACCAATAGTTTTCTGAGAGCATTGAAGAAATTTTAAAAATGCTCATGGCGTGATAAACTCCTTAATGACGACCCTTTCTCCAACTTAATTGCCACACAGTCTTCCCGTATACACTCATCGTAAGTTAAAAATCTGTAAAGTCTCTTTCAGCCAATGTTCCATAAAAATCTTGTTGTAGACAGCAAACTACAAAACTGTGGAGTTTACGAGTTTTTACTTCATTTCCAAAATCATTTTAAATTCCTCCGTTTCCAAATTAGAGCTCATAATCGGACTAAATTATAGGTTGTTGGGATCGATCTCTAGAGCCTCGCTGGAATTTTATACCTTACGCATTGTGTAGTGTCGGAAGA
>LJIJ01003316.1:0-19747 GCA_001718145.1 Orchesella cincta | reverse complement strand
AAGCCCTCAGTACCTTTATAGTAAACAGCAGTACTTTTATGTGAGTACTACCTTTGTCATGTTTTTAAATTTTTGGGCACGATCGTATCCATTGTATGCATTTGAACAAGATCGGTAAATCATACACTCAGTTGTGGTACTTTATCGATGCTTTGGCTAACATTTGTTGTTTTTATTTCTAACAACAGATTTTTTAAATAAATACTGGAAATTATGTTGCGGTAATAAGGTTTTCTTGGCCGATTACACAGTTTGGTAAACGAATTTTGTTCACAATCATTCAAATCGTGTTTCTACTTAAGAAGGCCGGGTTTTTGTGCCGGCCGACCTGGTATCTCCAGGGATTTTTTGTTGCCACGGCCTGTAGCCGTACGCCTGTATTTATTTCTCCATTACGACTTAACATTTTAATACGGCCTCCGGCCGTCCCAGAGTTGAATACAAATCCGATACTCTTCTTTTATTGATATTTTTATGTACTTTTCCTTAGGACCTTTTGGTCATAGATGGTTTGATGGAATGTGGCCTTATATATAAAATTGTCCGTTAAGATATTTTTCTGACTGTGAGGAGAGAGTGGATAGGTTTTGGCATGGCATTGAGTCATGAATTAGCGTGCAAGGAAGGTTGGACTGTCGTGAGTCAGAAAAGATTATTGGAAATTATATTTAGTTAAGGAGGAAAATTAAATTGTTGGATATTGATTAATCAATAAAGATTTTGAAAATTGTATCGAATTGTGATTGTGTTAATTAGTAATTTCTAGTACTTATCCATAGAATTACGTACAGTTTAGTTTGTGTGAAAACGCAACTAGCATTAATCAACTCCAAATTCTCGAACATTCTGTCAGTTTAGCCGAGCTGATAATAATATTCTGAGGAAACTTGGGAAAGAACTGTATTCACAATATTCGCTTTTAATGGGAAATTCACACAAATGGAAACAAAACTTAAATCATAGTTTTTTTTGTCGCATGAAGTAACTTTTGAATTGAATGAATTTTGAATTGTATTTCTACTTTGTGTAGTATTTATCTGGCATTATAAGCCACTGTGGCCTCTACCTGTGTCGTTAAAACTATGACTTCTGTGTAGACTGGGTTCTACTACCCTCCACTGAATTGTAATGCAAATAGTATAGAATAGGGACCTAATCAACATAAGATAAGTTTAAAACCAGTACCAAAGCAATTAATGCAAACAAGGAAATCACAAAATAAAATTAATGTCATGAGAACAATACGTGTGTTAGATTGTTTTCAGTACCGAGCGACTTCGTAATTTATAATCCGGGAATGATAATTCGTTGGAAATTTAGACCAATCCAAGCGAAGTCTTACCAACTTATTTTGTCAGCAACCAGACGAAAATATATAGCACGCAACACAGAGTGCCATTACCTTTTCCCTGTTTTAATTAAAGTCGATCTAATTTCTAAATTTGGTTCGGGTCATGTTAATGTACGCCCCGGAAAACAATTTTGTCAAACATTCGAAAAGGGCGTCACTGAACTCAAATTTTTGCACACAATTTACACAGCATTAGACTCTTACATGCATCGATAGTCACTTCAAATACGAATTATTCATACAGCAAGCAATACACACACCAAAACTCGTAAAAATGTTAATACATGCAGATTTACTAACAACGTTGCTTCAATCTGCACAAAGCGCCGTGTTCTTTACTGGCAAAATCTACAAATGGGACGCTAACCATTTACGTTTGACCACAAATTCAAAAGCATATTTTAGGACTTTTCTAGTTGGATTCATTTTAGGGAGCTTACAACTCACAACTATTCTCACCAGTAAACATTTTGAAGTATCAGATTCCGTAAAGGCGTTGTTATTGTTCAACTCACTCTTCTTGCTATGTTGGCACACTCACTATACTTTCACTTTATCCTTCTTTGGGATACAGATGGAAACATTTGTAAATATTGCATATAAATTTGAGCGAATACACGCCAAAGAAATAAAAATGACACTGCAACAAATTTCCAACAAGAGAATTGTTGCACTTACCAAGTTCTATGTTCGACTTACGAGCTACTCAGGAACTAAAATTGCGACACTTATCTTGGCACTCTTGGCAGGTCTAGTACCCACCTTACCTGTGAACTTTCTTTCTTTCTATCCTGGGAAAATTGTAATAGACTTTTGGATATTATTGACATCCAGCTATCAGTCGTACAGATTGATGCATTATGTCTCTGCTGGTGTTACTTTCTTCCTGAACTGGATATTATGGATCTCTATTGTACCATTTGACGTGCTCAATCTAAACCAGATTATGGTTGGGATTTCCTGCTTGTCGGTTTACATTTCTGTAATTAAGAGGTAAGTAACAAACGGTAACAGTAAGAAAAATTTTAACTTGGTAAAAAATGTACACGGTATTTACTTAAAACAAAATGTTTTTCACATTTAATGCAGGCCTCTAATGATTGATACATCAAAACAAATTTTGGGTTTTGAAAAAACCACTGATGTTGTAAAATTATACCAAGAAATCCGAATCCTTGTAAAATGCTTCAACTGTGCACACTCTGGACTTTTGGTTTCTCTCCTGATTATAATGATTGGCTCCCTTGTTCCTTCCGCGGTTATCATCATAAAAGCGATGACTGCTGGTAACTTGACTGCTCCTGGTGTGCTATATATGAACTGCTTATTTGCAGTGGCAAGCCTAGACGCCGTGGTAATTGTCCTTGCGGTGTATGGGCTATGCGGAAAACTGCATAGTGAAGCGTGTCGAATCTTAGTTCTAATAAAACGGGCAGCTTTATTCCATAACAAAATGCAGAGAAACGTGCTACTCAGATCGGTGGTAGCACTGCCAGTGCTTAAAATTGAATTTGGTGGCACTAATTTCATTGAGAAGAGGACGCCATTTGTTTACCTTGAATTTGCTTTGGAAAAAATCATCGATTGTTTATTGCTGTCCAAACGTTAATACAGTATTTAGATTATTCCAGAATGCTAAAATATTAATAGGATATTTTGGTGAACAGCTTCTGCCACAAACATTGTCTCCAGTTTGGTGCTAAATAGGGGTAGAAAGACTAGGTTTTAAAACCGGCCATAGGTAGTTCTTAAATAGAACATAGTAATTTAAATACAATACATTGTAAAGTAGAATGATAACTCAACTGCTCAGAATAAGTTTTAATTTTAAATTACTACAAATCTATTGAAAAGGATCTTCTCACAACCCTTTGAAAGTACGAGGAAAGTTTGAAAAAGTATAATATATCGGTAGATAAAATATTGTCAAAAAAATTATTTTCAAACTTCTTCAAATATACTGGAAGTATTGTAAACTTTCAGGAAAACGACTATGCATGCAAGGACCAATAATAATTTACATTACTTGTAGCCATATCGAAATATTTCCAAATTTACTTCAAATATTAATATTCTGTAAAAACTATGTTGGCATATGTGTATTTTCGCTAGCCCTAAAAAGTAATTAGCTAAAACACTTGCACATATATAATTGTTATGCTCGAAGAAAGAAGCGTGGTAAGCGGTAATCCTACATTAAACACGCAAACAGTTGTATTTATTTTGTCTATAAGATTACATGGAAGGAATAGGAATTTCAATTTGGAATTTTACTTATTCCACTTATCACTACAAGTTTATGTGGAGCAGTATGGAAAAACATTATTGATTTTAGTGCCTAAAATTCCAATTTCCAGCCGGAGACGGATATCGTCCCGCCCATTCGTATTTAACACGTCAGTTATGTTATCAAGTCTCAACGATCACAGTTGTTGAAACGAAAATTCTTTTGTTTTGAAGCCTTTAAACCTGTAAATTGACAGTTTTGAATTTCCAAAAATGTTCCTTAGTATTTCTTTAATTGCTAAGATTATAAAAGTGTATATAATTTTTATAGTATTAATAACTTCTGCCAGAAAAGCCAAAGATATCTGCTTGCTAAACAAAAGTCGTAGCTTAGTTAATGCTTTATTTCCCTCTTCAACCGTCGATCCAAGCAAGTACGTTGCATACTTTCACTCCCTTGACCTTTCAGAATATCCATTCTGTATTGAAAATATCACTCCAAACCCACTACGTTCCATGGTTTTAACAAAAAGGTTCAATTTAAACATTAATAAAATTAATGATGTTCCCAAACTGTCCGAGCAAACCAACATAATTTTGATGCCATGTACAACTTTGTTCCACAAACGGAAATCCACAGATCTCCCCAACCCATTGGAAGCTCTCCCAGTCTACGCCATGGGGCCACACTCCTTGATCATATTTCTCAACGACTGTTCTCAATCAAGAAATTATCAAATTGAGAAGAAACTAGCCCAGGACGTGTTTTACGTGCCAGCAACTAAAATCCTATTATCCTATTCTCCACCAAAGAAACCATGGATATTCACAGCCCAAATCATTTGTGGAAACAACAGATATTGCGATAGCCACGCTGCCACTTCAAACTTATTGGAAATTCTACCAGACATGATGAATCCCCTAAAATTTCACAAAACCCACTTCAAATTAGCCTTCAATGTTGCCGTGCCAATCTACATGAGTCTCAAACACGGCTACTCAAAGTCAAAGCTGCTAAAAGGAATGGAAACAAATTCATGTGGAAAAAGGCTGAGATACAAATTACCCCCAAAAGAATGCGATGGAGATACCATGACGTCTCTTGAAATTTTAAGAGTTCACAATTTCAGTCTGAGCCGATCGAGTTCCAAGGCAAATATTCACAATCAATACATCTACCTCCGAGAATTCTATCGAAACTATGACTACATCAGTTTTTTCAAGAGGAATGGCTTTCACTACTACAAATTCCTAACGCACACGATGCTCTACTGTAAAAGAATAAACGAGACGGCGATTTCTGCTAAGGAATTTGTGTACTTCTGGAAAGACCATTTTGACCCCGATCGACTATGGAAGGTATCAGTTGTCTCGGTTATCTTGTCTTTATTGATTATTGCGAGCAATGAAAAAATCAAATCAAAAATGGAAAAATTTGGTCTAAAAATTCTACGAGGAATCTTAATTTCCATGGGTTTACGTTCTCGAGGCTGGAAACAGAAGCATATGATGTTGATTCTTTTTCTTGGAATGTCCATATTCTTAAATTACAGAGGGAGAAAGATCGTCATAACTTTTGACGAGGAATTTGCTCGACAACAAAATGAAACGAAGACAGAGATACCTACAAATTCCGCTCAAACTTTGAAGGATTTGGTGGATCAGGGATATAGCTTTGGGTCAGAAAAAAGTAGATGGTTTGATTTATACCCGGAAGATTTTGAAAAGGTTGGAGCTCACATTGTGAGCATTACTCGATGGGATGATCTTCGTAAGCAAAAGGAGTATACTGAGCTTCAAGAGAAAATTGTTGAGGGTGAGAAGTTTTCAATTCCTATAGAAACGGAAGATTTTGAAGAGATCATTGATAATGTGAAGAAAGAAGTGAAGAAAAAGCATCCCAAATTGTATTTAAATTGCAATGGTCTACCCCAAAAGGTGGCACTTAGGCTTCATTTGTGGGAGATCTACACTGTTAATCGGCACTGGATAATGGAGACTATTAGCTATATTCATGGCGCAGGGTTAGAGCAATATTGGGATAATCATCGGAACAAAACCAGTCAAATAAAAGATTATAAATAAGAAATGTTATAAAATACCTTTAATAGGATAGTTTTGCACAGATTTAATAATAAGCTTTCTCTGTTTCCTAAATGTACTTGTCAAAAATATAAAGAACTTAATTAAACGCAGCAAAATATTTTTATGACTTATTTTTTCGTAGCTTAAAATGTAAATGGTTTATGCTTAAAATTGAAAAAAAATACACACAAGAATAAAAGTATGTTTATTAATAAAAACGCTTCTTAAACAGAATATTTACGACTTTACAATCAATCACATAAAAAATTGTGATGCGCTTCATTTGATGAAGTTTCCTCAAAGTCATATTGAAACTAGTGGCTAGTAAACTAAAATATTTGTCACATTTGCAGTCCAACATCAACTCCACGGAGAAAACAATGAAAGAAAGTAATAACAGACTACTAAAAATTAGGAAAATTGGCGAAATTTTTGAGAAATCTATTCCATTATAAGCAAGCTGAACCCTCCCATCAGTCCCTTCTTCTGGAAATATATTTGACGCAAAATATGCCAACCGTTCCGACCAGCTCTCCCATTTTTCTGTTAATCCGCTTTCCCTCATTTTCACCAAGCTTTCTCTCAACCAATACATGTTTGCCGTTGTAATATCCCAATAGGTAAATGTTGGGAAAAGTGGTTGAGGAACATGATGGCATTGTGTTGTCAGGGAGCCTCCGTTTTCAATAATTTGTTGTCTAAACCATCTTTTTTCACGAGCTAATGATCTGTCCCAAAGCAACGCAGCATACGATCTACCACCGGTATTACTCAAATATTCCAAAATTCTTGCAATTTGACTTTTATTGTCCGCAAATGTAGGTTCAACCCAATAAAAGCTCGTGTTCAGTTTGTCTAAAACGCCAGAAAGTTTAAAATCCATGTAATAATGCCTAGCTGGCTCGTACCAGTTGAACCATAAAAGTGTGTATTTCAAGTCAAGGAGTTCTTTCAGTGATCCAATAACTTTGTGAGGTTTTTTAGTCACAACTAGACTCAAGATGTCATTTTCATAAAGTCCTATAAGAAATAACCCACAAAATGATAACAACAGGAACAACTTTCTTTTCTGGTAAATTTGGTCGGGTAGAGACTGTCCAACGAATACGGATAAAGATAACAAAAGTTCAGAATATATTAATATATTTACATGAAAATGTGAACAAACCAAAGCACTTCCAAAAATAAGAATCCCAACGAGAATCCAAACACTTAATGAAAACGGAGCAATCCAGAAATGCATGTCAAATTTAGGACCATCTTGGTTTGAACTGTTTCTACAGTAAATAATATATTCAACAAATTTAAGGGAGAACAGAAGATGTGGCATATCTTCAAGTTTGAAATTGACCCCACCAGCCGTGCTTTCCACGTATTGACCTTTGACCAATGAGTTGGAAATAAGTACTTCGGCAAGATTTTCTTTGTTAAAAATATTGAATGAGACGTTGTGAAAAGATCCTAAAATTGTGGTAGACATAATATCACCAGTACAATAAAATGCTTTAGTTGACCGCTTCTGTATTAATTTCGGGCAAATTAGCCTTTCATCTGATTGGAATTCTTGAAAATAAGCTTCATGTTGATTGAACAAGTGTGCACGAACACGTTGTCCTTTTCCGTTCCAAAAGTTTAATTTATGAAATCGAAGGGATTGAAAAAACAATGCTATTAAGTTTGTTTCCGATATTATTTTCTTTCCGGATGCGCAATAGCGATTACATAATAATGTGCATTTAATACCGGATACACTTTTTACATTGGGTTCTAATATCAATTTCAATGCGGGAAATTGCTGATATTCTAACATCAACGTTTGTTCGTTTTGCTTCACTAGTTGACGCTTATTGCGCTTGGGTCCTTTAATAAATACAAAAACTGTTAGTGGACGTACAGCTAATGGTAAAAGGTGTCCTAAAATTGTATGAAAGTTGAAAGCTGGTATGTTCAAATGAATAAATACGAGTTGAATTGTTCGACTAAATTTTAGTGGGCCACTTAGTTTCCAGCTTGAAATGTTTTCATTATTGTTATATATAGTTTGCTGCACCAAACTGCCTTCTTTGCCGTGTTTTATTATACAGGGATTTAAAGAGAACGTCAGTATTTCAAAATTAGCTCGGTTAAAAACAAACAATCGTGAAAAAAAGTTTATTACGTGTTTATTGTATATGCAGTCGTTGAAGTAGGACCCATTAACGTGAGACAGCAATATTAGCAAACTCTGGAAATAAAATAAAGTGGAATTTTTTCCAACCATTTTTATAAAAATTGTACGTTTTTGCTTCGTGAAGAGAGAAACGTAATATCTGATTAGTTTAACCATCTACGTCAAACTGGAGGTGAACTTGGAAAATGAACGGGTTGTATATCAGCCGGATAATTTTAGAAGCAATAAACCATTTAGCTATGTAAATTTGCAGGTTGAAAAACTAGAAATAACTTTTTTTTAACCAGGTTTACTTTTCAACCTATAGACAATTGCCCAGAGATATGTTAAGATTTAAGACTTGCATATTGGGACTGGTATAATATCATGTTGTCTTTCATAAAATAACACGTTTCACTTCCATTTCTAATAACAGTTATACATTAACCAATTTCATAGTAAGCATTGCTAAGCAACAAAAAAGTACTCACAAGAGAATAAGTACTATGTAAAACTTTGAGTAAATTTACAATCTGTGGTTTTGGAAACCCTTAAGCTGAAATAACTAGGTGAGTCTAGATGAAATAACTTGGGTTAAAGTGGGAGTTTATAGTGAAGTTCGTCAAATTTACAAAGTGTTCCGTACAGTTCCTAGGTCGGTTATTATTCTCATATCCTTTTTTCTTAAAACGCGTTTTAACTTTGAAGGAGTATTTAAATGTAATTTGATAGTAATGTCGCGTACATGTTTTCAGTTTCAGTAAACCCTTACAAATACCACATTAGTATGACGATAAAATATGTCATGGGAACAATTATGCAGTCTAAGATGGCCCCTTTATTAGTGCGATTGACAAATCATCAAAAGATAAAGATCAATCATATCTCGTGGGGACAATTTTGCAATTATCAAATTTTGGACCTAAAACTTTTATCCATGGGGCAAATAATAGCCCCCAGATCCGTTAGCGTGAATTTTTTAAAACTTTAAATGGTGCCATCAGGTTCCTCACAATATTGTACTCTGAAATACTGGTTTCGGTGTAAGAAATAATGAGAAAAAATTTCATATCCAATTTGGAAAATCCAAAAGAGCATCGAGAATGAATTGTCTATTCTACGACATTGTGTGGGAGTGCGAATTTGCACGCTGAGCCCTGACTGTTAGTATTCTAGTCTACATTTGTGGCATATGTGTTCCAAAAGCTAATTTTATATGTCAATTTCCTGTGAGTAATTAACTTAATGCATATGTTCCAGTCTTGAGAAAGCTGTTCAATGACTGGTTCTTTGTCGTCAGATTTTTTATATGATTTCAGGACTTTTAATGTTGCAAAATAGCACATTGTCGATTTAAAGTTAGAATCGGCAAATTTCAGATCAAAATGTTACAAAGTGCACGACATATATCTACATATTTATGTAGCTGATCCAGGCTATCATGCAGCGTCAGTGAACTCCTGGATTCCATGTTCAAGTCACACTTTTGATCTCGAGTGAACTCACAGATAGACAGGACTTCAAATAAAAGTGAGTTCAAAAAATGTCGCAGTATAAATTCAATAATCTACATTAAATCTGAATTGAATTTGGTTTAAATAATTGCAGTGGAATTCATGCAGGCTCCAGAATCATTTGCAAGTCTTATTGAATTCATGGAAAAGAATGTGCCTCTGTTGGAATACAAGAATGAGTCGGATGTTATAGGGCTTAAACTACTATTTTGATAGAGTGTCTAGTGTAGTTTTAAGACGTAAATTATTTTCAAAAGGTAATCAACTTTGACTTTTAAATAAATATTCAGTTTGTAAATTGTGAAATTTGTGTTGTGGCTGTGGCCTGCTTTTTATTCTAGTACGCAAAAATAAAACAAAGTATTTAGCTTACGTGTGGTGGATATTAATGTCTTACACTTTTAGCTCGCAGCTTTCAGGATAAACGAGCTCGATTATTTTTAAAAGCTTTCTGAATGTTATTTATAAACAGGTTTGTAGAGACCGTTATTTTTTGCTTGCAACAAAGGACGGTAGAGTTGTACATTAATAACTTAGACGTGTATATTACCTATGTCCACATACAATTTAAAAGTAAAGCATAAGCAGGCATGGCAAGGTACCATGCTCTACCTTTTACAAATCCAAAAATAAAACAAAAAACTGAAAACCATTTATTTGGGTCAACATCTACGATCATGCTTAGCCTTCAACCGTGTGGGTACGTGTGTGTTAGGTACTTGAACATTTGATGCTTTGTACATATTTTGGATAATTATTTATAACCTTACAAACCGTTCTAGTGTGATACCATTATGTAGACCTTCTAACATCTACATGTAACATTCAGAGCTCAACAGTGAATAACTTCACTCATTTCGTGCATATCGCTTGAGAAGTTAACACCTTCAAATTCAAACGTCGTTCAATAAGTTGCCATTCTTTTAGTACCATAGAATCTTCTCCGGAACAAGATTTATTTAGTTAATTAATTAATTGAATACAAAATGGCTCGCGCAAACTATTCCAAGGCTGGTGTAGATAACAGTGAGCAAGAGGTCATTGAGTATCTTTGCAGAAAATGTGGAAAAATTTTCACAGCAGTGCAGAGAGATGAACATCGACAGTGGCATTTGGAAATCGAGAATTTAGAGAAGCGAGTAGCTGCAGTGTAAGTAAACTAATACTTTTTTAATGAAGGGGTTGAGAGGACATAGGGATAAGTTAATTTTTTGTATAGCTTTCTGCGTAAAACTTTACCATTTTAATTTTTAATGATTGTTTTTACAAGTTCTTAATTTAACTTGTCTTTTATTTCTACAGGATTGAGAGCGCGATCAGGCAACGGACTGGTGAAAAACTGGAGCCAGTGGTGCCACTGTGTTTGCTGGGTGTAGCTGAATCATTGGTTCCTGTTGCAAGAAAGAAGACTCCAACAAGTTTTGAGTATTAACTCGGCAAAAATTACGAATTTATCATAAAAAGAATCGTTACTGTTTAACTTTTTTGGACGGCTTCAACATCTTTTTATTAATATAAAAATAATTTTAATTCAGTTAAGCAATATATTTGTTAGGTCTCGTGAAGTTTAGTTTTTTGAATAAAATCTATAAAGAGCTCTATATACGTATATATACATACAATATACATATATTGTGATTACTGTAGTGTCCACATTACCGCATCATTTTACTGATTTACATAAATATAAACTACGTGCTTAAATGCCTGTCTAATACACAATTTGATTTTTATGACTACAAATGCTTCTATAACATTGGTGAAGAATTGATTCTGGTTCAGGTACTTGTTCTTACTCTAATGTCCAAATTCAGCTTGACTTTTGCTGATCGTCTGTCGACCTAAGTTTTGCTTATAAGTCGTACCCTCTCAGTTTTAAAATGTTAGTAAAATCTCCTTCAGCTACAAAGCTCACTCTGTTTGCACGAGTTATAATAACCAACATGTTTTTCCATGTTTAATATTTTCATGGAGAATTTAATTTAAATATAAATTGATTGTAAATATAAATTTTGCTTAAGAATTCGTCTACTTTTGAATAGCGGAGGAGAACTGAAAAGCAGTCGCCAGCAAGTGTTTGAAGGACACTGACCTAAAATTTAAGTTACGACTTACTTCTTAGTTTTCAGGATAAGTTTGAAAAGTAAAATTGAATACTAGTTTACTCAACCCAGTACATCATGTCCCTAACTGCTGCAGCACTAAACGTTCAATTTTTCCTTCAAAGATTCAACATAACCCCTTTCAAAATGGTCCAGAACCACTTGACAGACGAATCGTTTAATCGAAGCAAGCGGGCAAAGTTCATTTGGACAGCTTCATTTTCGACTGTCAAATTCGTCACTCTCCTTTCAATATGGAAGCTAGCTCTTTTATTCAAATCATGGAAGAAACATCGTGACCTGGAACAACTAGGAATGTTAATGTTAACTCTCTGCAATTTCATTGTAGTAGTGTGCACTTATTCTGCCCTACAAACCCACAAGAATGCCATCAATTTTATGTTGTCAGAAAGATTTAAATTGGTTTATGTGAATCGCAACTCCTTACGTAAATTTAAGTGGAATTCTGGTCTTTCCGGTAGATTAGAAATTTTGAAAGAAATGCTCGTCTACGTTTCCACTGCAACATTCTATTGTGCATTCGTAATTGTTGTGACAGCTATGCCTCTTGCTCGCGACTACGAACATCTTACATCCTTTATCGCCCTAATTTTGAGCAAATTTAGATTTCAGCCAATAGTTATTAAACTGTTTGCTTCTGTAGTGTATCTTCTTTTAGCGATTCCAGTTGTTGCCACCCTTCTTTGGTTTCTGTTATGTTTTGTACTCATTGGCGATGCTACTTATATTCTGTCCTCAAAACTCTGTCGGTTGTCGGCTAAAAATAGAAATTTAGGAGGTGAATCTTGTAAAATCTTCTTTAAAGAATGTATCAAACTCTACCGCATACTTCAGATGGTGACCAGCACATCAAACGAAATAGCAAGCATTTATTTTTCGGCATTGCTATCTATGGGCGTTGTTATTGAAGCATGTTCTGCATACTTTACTTTGCTAATGTATAAATATCTACCTTTTCTAATGTACCTCATGTTTGGGGCAATTAGTATCGTTATTATCGGTATTGTATTTCTTTTGGTGCCTTTGGGTAGTGTAACTTATAATAATAGCATTCTTTTCAAACTGAATTGGAGAAGAAAACTACCATTGCCTAAGGGAGAGAGAGTAACATTGCGGTCTTGTCCACCGTTTGGGTTCTCAATGGGGATAATAAAAATTGTGAAGGGTCATACGGCTTTTAGTATTTGTGATGTTATGGCGAATGCTACAGCTACCTTAGTGCTAATGAGTGATTTTAAGCGGCTTAAATTGTAAATGGTTGTTGCATTCACAAAGAAAGTTTTGATATTTTCAGGTACCTTGAAAGTATTGTTCAGGTTATTTGATTGATTTTTAAATTTTTTAGTTACAAAACGTTATGGATTTTAAATTTTTATGTCACAGCACAATGTTTTCTAGAATATGTTAATAATATCTGTGTTTCTACTTCATATACAACAAGCAAGTATAACTTTTATACAAGATTTTTCTTCTCTCGACATGTTTTTATTTTCTAGCAAGAAAATACGTAACTACCTCACATAAAAGTTGGAAAAATCTTACATTGGTGTTTTACGAATTTAAGAATTATTGTGCATGTTCACTATATAACAGTTATATAACAATTGAAAAACATCATATAAGTTTTGCAAAAAAACAACTTAAATGTTAAAAGTATATTCCAAATCGCTAAACATGAAAAGGAGCAACCTCAAAATAAGCAATGTAATATTTGTGGTTGACGTCAATCGTTATTTCCGAAATTTCAGTTTTGAGAGTGAATTGAACTACAATACATCGTTTTAACGCAACTAAAGTTTTAGCAATTTGCAGTAAATTAAAGATTTTAAGTTTGAGACCATGTCGCTGACTACTGGAGCGTTGAACGTTCAGTTTTTCTTGCAGAAATTTAATATAACCCCTGGCCATATGGTCAAAACTCAAAAGAGTTTCCATTTGACAGATGAGCTCTTAAACCAAAGCAATCGAGCAAAATTTATTTGGTTAGCCACGCCTTTATTTCATACATTTACTACCCTACTTTATGTTTGTAAGCTGGGGATTCTATTCAAAACGTGGCAAGGGGGTCAGGATCTGGAACAACTTGGAATGTGTATGATAATGCTGGGCAATCATTTTGTAGTTTTTTGTACTTACTACGCATTCCAACAGCATAAAAATGCCGGATGCTTTATTTTGACAGAAAGATTCAAGTTAGTCAAGGTGACAGACGATAGTAGCAGAAACAGGAACTGTCTACAAGAATTCTTTATCTACGTTTTTAGTGTAACATTCTTTTCCTCATTTGTCACAATTTTTACGTTCATGCCAGCCGTGCAAGAAAATGAACCGCTGGAATCATTCTTTGTCTTAATTTTTAAGGGTTTTGGGATCCCAACAATTTATTATAAAGTTTTGACATGTGTGCTCAACTTTTTTGTGGCGGTTCCAGCTATGGCTACCATATTATGGTTTATGAGTGGCTTCATACTTATTGGAGACATGACATTCATAATGTCAACAAAACTTGTTCATTTGTCAGGTACCATGCAAATTGATAAAGTTTTTGGTTTTGTTGGGACACGATTTAAAAATTGTATGAAGCTCTACCGCCTCCTTCAACTAGTTACTAATACATCGAATGAAATTGCCCGTGACTACTTTGCTGTGCTAACGGCGATGGGAATTATCATCCAAGCTGGTTGTGCGTATTTCACCCTGTTAATGTATAATTTTCTCCCGTTTCTGGTGTATCTTGTTTATGCAGCAATTTCGGTTCTCATTGTTGTAATTATATTTCTGTTAGTCCCATTGGCAAGCATTCCATATAGGAACGGTATACGTTTCACCGTAAACTGGAAGAGAAGGCAGAGGTTACCAAAAGAAGAGCGGATGGGTTTACGGTCATGTCCTCCTGTTGGATTTTCAATTGGGATGATTAAAATCGTCAAACTTCACACTGCCCTTGAAGTTTGTGATGTTATGGCTAATGCAACAGCAACTCTGGTGCTAATGAGTGATTTTCAGCGAATTAATTGAACATCAATTTGAAATCCAGGAAATACCTGGTTTTATTGACGAATTTAGCCAACACCGCAACGATTCATTTATCATATTTTCGTGTGTGTCTTTAAATTTTAACCACTTAAATCGAGTTTTATTATATCTGAACGTTCTCTACCACAATGCACAACTACTGCCAGAACTATGGAATAAATTAAAATTAAATTAAACAACTACTTGAAACACTGTACCCCTGTTTGACCCTTCTGCTGACTTTGTATACCAAAGCACTTTGGCACGGTTAGTCATCAAATAGCTTGCAATTAAATTGAATTAATTATATATAAATTATATAAAGTGTAATAAAAACAAATTGAATCATAGTGTATCAAATGCGGAATTTTTAAATATACTTAACTACACAGTACACATACGTTGTTAATGAAGATTTTAAATACACATAAACTCATATTAGTAGAAAATGGGTTAAACGTACAGAAGTTTGCCGTGTTTTACTCCTAATTTCAATATTTCAAAAACTAATCTTAAATATAATAACCAGAGTTGTTTAAAATCATTACTCAAAAAAGTTTACAAACGAAGTTGAAGATAACAATCTGCATCTATAATTCTGCAGTTTAAAAATTCTACTTGTTAGTTACATTTAATTCTAATGTTAACCACATCATTGGTAGATGTTTTCCCAGTTGATATATGAGCAGAAATCGTAAAATTCGCATTTTGAAAATGTTTATAAATTTTACCTATAAGTAAGCTCAAATTTAAACGTCTGTGAATTTAGAGCAAAAAGTCAAAATGAGGAAATATGACACCTGCAAGCATTTGGCACCATGACATTAACTCAGTAGACATTTATACTAAATTGCCATTTGATACCAAATACAATTTTTTTAAATTCAAGTTATAAAAATTCTCAAATTAAATTGGTTGAAAGTATGTAATACTACTGAGTGTTATCATCCGTAACCTTCAAATTTTTTGCATGACCATTTTTAAATCAATTTTTAATATGATATCTTGAAAGACCTTATAAAACTACGAGGGACATATTTTTTATTTAGTCGAAAAAGTTTCAAATAACGGAGCTAGCGCCCTCTAAAGTTTTGACCGTGGAACGCGATTAACTCCTTTAAATATTGACCGATTGACCTGAAATTTGGTATACAGGCTATTAAACAAAATCGTAGGATGGTGTTTTCTGGATTTTTGAAAATTCGAATTTGGGCGGGAGAAATTAAAGTTTCAAAAAATATTTTTTTAGTAATTTAAAAACAAGTACAGGATCCTTCTACACACTACCCAAGTATAGCTAACACGTAATTTATAAAAATTATTTCGAGTTTTTAAAAATTCATAGATGGCGCCAAACTCATTTTTCAAAATTTGTTATCTTTTTTACCATACGTACTTAGACTGCTATAAAAGGAGTACACCAAAACAAATTTCATCCAAATTGGTTGATTGGTTTACGAGATATTCGAGTCCAAAGTTTTTGAAATTTAACCTACATTTTCTTATGCAAACTTATAAAACGGACTCCCACAACTCATTTCTGGAGCCAGAAACTGAATTTAATAATTAGTTTAGTAATAAATAGAGTTTATAATAAAATTCACAATAACTAAAAATGTGAAATTTTTTGAAAAACCTTGTCAGAAATCACTCAAGGAGTCCGAATATGCAAGTCCATCCTTCTACGACTCTTAGTTTTTGAGTAAATCGCGTCCCTTCAACTGGACCAATGGAAGTTCCAATGGTGCCACCAGAGAAGGACTTCATTTTGAAAATATGAAAGAAAACAACTTGTCAGAAATCACTCAAGGAGTCCGCAATATGCAAGTCCAATCTCACGACCTTAGTTTGAGTAAATCGCGTCCTTTCATTCTCAACGTTACATTTTTGGTCCGCGAAGCCAGAGTTTCAAGAAACGCAAATAAACATTAAACAAAAAGCCAATTACAAGCAATTTGCATAATTTAGCGCTACTGAGTATAAAGCTCTTCTAGAAATGATTTTGATCTGTGCCGCGCTCAAAATGAAGTCCTTCTCTGGTGGCACCAATCCAGATACCATTGGTCTCAAATAAGGGACGCGCGAATTTACTCAAAAACTTAAGAGTCGTGAGAGGATAACACTTGCATATTCGACTCCTTGAGTAATTTCTGACAACGTGTTTTCTTTCAATTTTCAAAAAATGAAGTTCTTCTCTGGTGCACTTATTTGAACTTCAATAAGGTCAGAATTGGAGGGCGCCGATTTACTCAAAAACTTAAGGGTCGTAGAAGGATGGCCACCTGCATATTCGGACTCCTTGAGAGATTTCTGACAAGTGGTGTCAATTTTCAATTTTCAAAATGAAGTCCTTCTCTGCGCTGGCACCCATTGAGAACTCCACTTGGTCGGCATTGGAGGTACGCGATTTTACTCAATAAACTAAGAGTCGTAGAAGGATGGGACTTGCATATTCGGACTCCTTGAGTGATTTCTGCACAAGCTTGTTTTTCTTTCAATTATTCAAAATGAAGTCCTTCTCTCGGTGGCACCCATTGGAACTCATTGGTCCAGTTGAAGGGACGTGATTTACTCAAAAACTAAGAGTCGTAGAAGGATGGACTTGCATATTCGGACTCCTTGAGTGATTTCTGACAAGGTGTTTTCAAAAATTTCACATTTTTAGTTATTGTGAATTTTATTATAACTCTATTTATACTAAACTAATTATTAAATTCAGTTTCTGGCTCCAGAAATGAGTTTTGGGAGTCCGTTTTTATAAGTTTGCATAAGAAAATGTAGGTTAAATTTCAAAAACTTTGGACTCGAATATCTTCGTAAACCAATTAACTAATTTGGATGAAATTTGTTTTAGTGTACTCCTTTATAGCAGTCTAAGTACGTATGGTAAAAAAGATAACAAATTTTGAAAAATGAGTTTGGCGCCAACTATGAATAATTTTTAAAAACTCGAAATAATTTTTATAAATACGTGTTAGCTATACTTGGGTAGTGTGTAGAAGGATCCTGTTACTTGTTTTTAAATTACTAAAAAAATATTTTTTGAAACTTTAATTCTCCGCCCAAAATCGAATTTTCAAAAATCCAGAAAACACCATCCTACGATTTTGTTTAATATCCTGTATACAAAATTCAGGTCAATCGGTCAATATTTAAAGGAGTTATTCGCGTTCCATGGTCAAAAACTTTAAGGGCGCTAGCTCCGTTATTTGAAACTTTTTCGACTAAATAAAAATATGTCCCTCGTAGTTTTATAAGGTCTTTCAAGATATCATATTAAAATTGATTTAAAAATGGTCATGCAAAAAATTTGAAAGGTTACGGATGATAGACACTCTACTCTCTTTGTGTGACTACAAAATTATATTCTTCCAACTTCCGTTATTATTGCTGCCAGATTGGAATCATGTATTAAAATACTCACCCAAATACATTCATAGAAACCACAAAAACTCCTGTTTAATAGCTGTTTTTGAACGGGAAAATCAACTTGTTCATAGCTAAAAATCAATTCAGAACATTTAATATTTACTAAAGTCTTTGACGCACAATGTCAGGGACAAACCCAATTCCTTTAAATGGGCGGGCGTGTTTAATATACTTTGTTATTAATGCCGGTATAGCTTGGTGTATTGAGTGATGTCGAAACTAATTAAATTAAGTAGAACGTTGTGGTTACTCCGAATAATAATAACATGTTTCTGCCAAATGCTTGTATTGCTTGATTACAGTTGTGCTTGTGAGAACTAAAACTGGTTAAGCGAACTTACTACTTCGTAGGAAAGTGGTAATCAAACGTTATAAACTTAATTCATTAAAAATTAGGACACGACGGAAAACGCAGTAAATCGATTGTGGAAAATTTGCTATTATTTCGAATTTCAAGTTAAGTTAAGCTACTTGATTCACTTAATATTTTTAAATAAATCATCCTGTTGAAATAAAATGGCGGATATCGTTGAAAAATTACTTTTAGAAGTCTTGAAAACTCGGGGTATCAAGGAAAATCGTAAAGAATCCGATTTTTCACGTTTCCGTCGTCAACTAAGTTTCACTTCCTTCAAATGGAACTCCGAGCAAAAACGATTCGAGTCCATTGACAACAATCGAGTTGGTTTGTTGCAAATATCCGTTGTGGCATTGGCGGCAATATCGCAATTATAAAACGGAATGACATATTTACGAGTAAAAGAACAATAAAAAGGATGTCGGAAAACGCCAACACAATGCCGAATCAGCAGTCAGCAGGACATGCTTTGAAAAATGCACATCAAATCGATTATTGATAAACTCATCTTTAATCAACGGGAGACGCGCTTACGCTACAACCGAATTTTCCTTGAAAGCGCATGTACATCAGAAAAGCCCCCAACACTATTGAATAGGAACACTGGCAAAAGTTGACATTCCATGCAAGAATTGCGATTGATCTCTGTTACCCTAACGAAGCTACCATAGTCAATACTATAATTAAAATAAATAACTTTCAACCTTTTACCTTTTTTAAATTGTATATAGAGTTAACAAATGATTTTAGTTTTTTGAAATTTCGTCCTGACAGCAAAGCGTTAGGTTAGGACGCGAAAGCTCGACTAATTAAAATATCTGTTATCAAAAAATGTCCTCTCAAACCGGATTCTTCACATATATCAATATCAAGGAGGATGGAGTTCGTTGAAACGTCAAGTAATATTTCCAATTCGATATGGATCGATGGAAAACGATCAAATCTCTCAGAAAAACAAAACAAATCAGACTGACCTATTTTGGAACATCATATTGGATTTCAATTACGATGCAAGAGATCCAATTATTCCATCCCCAAAGGGACTACGAATTTAAAAAACCAACAGTCAAAACAACCAAAAGATATCAACCAAACTTCTTTTGAAAAAAAAAATCAAGTTTCAAATGCTAAAAGAAGTTATAAGGAGCAATTTGAAGAAATCAATTTACAAAGAAACCATCAACAGCATCAAAACATTATCAGTCCGAACAAACAAATGCCTGAAATTTTGGAGTTCCATTTGCCGACTAATTCAACAATTCAATGGAATAAAAGCTACCAACACCATACACATGTCGTCATTCGAAATCAAATAGAATCACACTACAATAGCAGAAATAATATTGCTTCACAACATCAAAACAACTACAACCAGATGGACCAAAAACATGTAGTCAATCTGGCAAATATGAACTAACAAACGAAGAACAAGATGTATTGAGCTAGATTGATTTTTAGCTCTTCCTAACACAAACAAAGCTAGATCAATCCTCCTTC
>LJIJ01003315.1:0-19747 GCA_001718145.1 Orchesella cincta | reverse complement strand
ACTTTTCTGAACCTTCTTCAGTTCCTTGTGAATAAAATGACGCAATTCGCTCGAATGGCGTACTTTGCATGCACGCTCCACCCCTTCTTATGTTGCATCCGCCTTTAAAGTGCTACCAAGGTGATAACACTCCATTCTGCATTTGATGTTCAATTCTCGGCAAACATGAGCTTCCGTTCCTACAATCAATAAATAAAACTGTAGCCTCATAGCTCACAAAAAGAAACATATTTAAAAGTATTTGCATTGCGGATTTTTCCGATGCCGTGCACCGCATAGATTGGTTAATTTGGCTTAAAAAATTGATGGTGAACAGGAACATCAGCATCTCCAACATTTTGTATTCCTTCGGAGTAAAAAAGGAGACATTTTGTAACAAATTGAACTGCAATTACAGAATAGGAATGAATACGAGACTGCCAATTAAAAATAAATGATAATTTTACCGTACTCATAGTTTGTCATCGTTCTCCAAGAAGCTTGGAAAAATGGTGATTGTATTTATGGTTTGCTGAGGGGAAAACGAAGGAACGGATAAAGCTTTGTGACCGCAAACTTCCTGCTTTGTATGATAGACAAATATCAGGCTGTGCGCCCGTTCTGCTTTCTTGTAATACAATGGTTGAAGATAGCAGATAGACAAGCATAAAATCTATAACAAAAAAACAATAAATAATAAATAACAAAAATATACGAAAAGCATAACTTACTTTTTAGCGAAGAATAAGAAGCTATTGGAACGCGTTCAACAGGGCTTCTATTGCATGGCAGCAATAATTGCGACTATTTGTTAAAAATTTGGACGTAAACTGTGCTGTCATTTTTTGAAGAACGTCATTTTGGCTGACGATGTCATGTATTATTTTTTAGCCTTCAGATATTACTACGGCCTGATACTAATACGCCTAACACACACAAATATTTGAAACGTGCCGATTGGCGCTACGGTAAACACGCTTTCGTCATTTATGCTTGCCCCAAAAAGCTGTTCGATAGGCTTGCTGATTTATTGATATGCTTCTTTCGTAACATGGGCAGTTTTTAATGTAATGTAAATAAAAAGAATGACTATGCGGTCAAATTAGGCATGAAGCTTGCTGATTTTCCCCTTTCCATGCACACTCAGATTTAAAAACTACATTTTTTCACGTTTCACGCAAAAAGCACATTCAATGCTGAATTCAAAACTTCTCTTCTTATAGAGAAGGTTGTGCACTATAGAATTTTTTTTGATAATGCTAAACTATAGCAACGCATGCACAAGGCCATTCAAGAAGTGAAACTCAGAAAAACTCAACTGGCCGGAAATTGAGACAGATGCTAAAATTAGAATATTACAACCATCCTTTATATTTTACGGCTAATAAAATAATGACTGTTTATTGTTTCACTAACCTTTTATATCTTCTGCTAACATGGCTATCAAACTAATAATGAAAAGATTTGCTTATCTCACATAAATCAAAGGACTACTAATCTGCTTCTAAAAACTCGCATATTATGTGTTGGCAAAGAATGGGATATCTTTTGTGTAAATGTCTCTTGATGATGATGCGTAAGTGACACATGGTTTTATAATTAATTTTATTGATAACACAAATTAATTTACTATGAAAATATCATTGCTGACCAGCACGCCCCAAAAACTTGAAGACAACTAGCTGGAATGCTGGCTCAAAGAGACGATGCGTGGACTGCTGCTGAATAAATATACCTGTGAAAAGTTTCTGACAACAGAACGGATGGTTGACGATGAGTCGCCTTTGTTTTTAAGCCACATACCCAATAATATGATTATGCGTCGGTGGCCAGCTAAACCAACGGCAATGAATTTTTTGTTACTTTTTTCCTTGATTTATGGAAATCGCTACAATGAATAATTAAATTATGTGCAGATAATGATGTGGTTTGGTCGTCGTTTCATATTCATATCGTTACACGACACTCAAAATTCAGTATTATGTTATTGTCCAACTTTATTTCAGTTTCATGAACACAGTTTATTTGAAACTGGTGATTTCTGTTAGTTGTCCGATGGTCTAACTGCGAAGATCTGTCTTGTCTGTACTAATTATTTCGCCTTTAAGTTAATTTTTAGCATATTCCGAGATAAAATAACACCAAGAAGTATCTCCAACTTTTGAGTTAAAGATACTAAAAGAATGAAAGGAGTTTGGTACAAGCCTTACTGCTCACATAAATAAAGATAAAAATGAAATCTTGGCAAAAAACAACAACCTAGTTAAAACACGCAGCATGCATTCGGTTCACAATCACCCGCACGCTAGTTTTTTGAAACCTGATTTTTCTTATTCCGACCTTTGTGCTCTTTTTTTATTGAACTTTTTATTTTAGTTTAAACTTAAAAAGTTTCCTGACCTTTATTGTAGTTTCTCCTTAGCCTTAGGTTTCCTTTTTTCATGTCCACATAATGATAATAATGCTCTTCTCTGAGTTTTGCATGGGTTCATCTCGTCAATTTCGGTTTGATGTCTCATTTCTGCAATAAATGAACAAAACATTGAGAGTCATAGTCATAATTTCCAGTGTTTTAGGCTTTCATATTTCATAACACATTTTAATAATGATTTTTACCAAGTTCGTGTCCCGTAGACAGACAGCATGTGAAATGTGTATCTCCTCAAGTAGACTTGACAAGTGAAAATGTAGTCTCTGACATTTAGGGTATCTGCAGGGTAGAACAAAGAGGTATTTTGGTGAACATTAAAGTTAAATTGGGAAAACTCGATTGAACACAAAAAATAATCTTTAAATAAGGTCTCATTTTATCCGCTCACAGTACTCAGCCGTGTTCGCCAAACGTTGGCAGAAAAATCACCATATATATTTTTTATGGCCCACTCAAACACGATAAATGAACAAATAGATTGCAAACAACCAAAGCAATTCCGAAACAGATTATTTTCAACTTTGAGCAATCAATTTATTTACACTGTCCAGCACGCGAACAAAATCTTTTTGTAATCACTAGCTTGCTGCAATGCTAACGTCTGACGACGGCAGAGCTTTTGGCTGCCTTTGAAGAAGCAAATGAAACCAATATCACAGCAACCACAAATTTCCCATTCTCAGAAAATCATAACTTGAAAGCTTTGGTGGCAGGACACTTTCTGGTGGACTTGTCTGGCACTCGCGATAAAAATACGCAGAGAATGGCGGATGTCCCAGGAAAACCACTGTGATTAATATTTATTATGTATAAATTCATATTAATGCACTATTATACTTTTCTGAGAAAACCCCATGGTAAAGTGTAGCAAACACAAAACGGATGTTAAAACTGTGAGTGGTAAGATATTTCAGAGAAAACTGATAATGGTTTAGTTCAGGGGTAATATGAAGAACATATAGCCAACATTATGAAGCTTTGCTTCATATTTCCAGTGGCTCAAAAAAAGTTTCACCTTATGAATATTTTATGGAAGCTCCTGTTGTTTCCATTTTTCATAAATACTTTTGTAAAGATGAAATCATGCATTATGTTGACAGATAGTGTAATTATTACTATGGATGATGACAATACATGGGAAACGTGTGAACTGGGTATACAAAATCACACTTTCGTCATGCATGTTTGACACAGTTTTTGTTATTGTAGACTCGTTTCTTCTTTTTCGTTTATTCGAATATTCTTCTGCAAAACAGAGATAACCGGAGTTTGTAAAAGGAAAAGGCAATAATATGACACAGATTAGGAATACAGTTTCTGTGTTTCCCTTTCCTTGACCCTCAGAAACTACACTTTAAATGATGATAGGGAAGACGATCCGGATGTACATTAGTGTCCACTCTGTTGTATCCTGCTACTCCAACTATTAAAATTCATAAAGTTCAAAAAATGATCCTCTCAGCTTGAGATTTTGGTTTCTTTTATTATGAAATGATTTCAGTGCAATAATAATTCTGCCACATACAAGATAAATTTCCCTCTTTTTCATGTTCAGACAAACCTCACATTTCAAGACAAGATTTCAACCTTTCTCGTTCTTTGCTTTCATAATGAAAATCAAGACGAGACAGCATAAGTAAAACGCAATACGGAAATCTGAGAAAATTACTGAAATTTTTTAAATAAAAATTGGTCCTTCAATTTGTTTGGTAATGGAAACTTAGTTGCTAATGATGATGATACTGATAGGAAGTTTTTTACGACGCATTTATTATGGGTTGGATGGTATATATAACATTTGTGGAAAAAGAGGATACATGATACATTGTGCTTTTTGGGAGCAATACTGATAAACAACGGAATTGCTCATGAGCAGTATGCTTACATAAAAAACCTTGCATAGCAAGCTTGAGCAAGTGTAATCGATTTACAAGCAAGCTACCAATTTTCTGGGTTTTATGAGTTAATGCAATGACTCGTAAGTTGGTTGGTTATGTGGTAGCCAATCGTCATTTCATTTTTATCAATATAATGTAATACTCCACAGCTTCCTTTCTCAAGTTCTTTAAGGAAGAATTTTGTGAGTTTACGTGAAAGAAACATTATTTTAGTGATCAGAAAAACAAAGGATACAAAGACTGGTTTTGGAGAATGATGCATGTCGGTTATCATTCACAAAAATGTTGATTTTATTGTTGCTCTCAAGTTGTGCTAGAAAACAATTCATTTTGAAAACAATAATAATATGAAGAATCTTCGCTAAAACAAGAATATGGGACAATTACTACTTTTACATACCTGATCCGTCAAATATGAAATGATTAAAATACCAATATTCAGCTAGCTTTGATACTTCATTGTGCAATTTGTTTATTGACCCGTTTTTTGATTAAAAATTTAATTGGCTTCTCAGGTGTAATCGTTATGTAAGCGAAAAAGCACAATATCCTCGAGCTTCTCCTTTGTCTCAAAAACATAATTCCTCAAAAGTTTAGCACTTAAACTCAAAATCATCATCATCGCAAACTTGTACCCTATACATTTTCTTGGACCCCAGAGAACGAATAAAGAATACGCAGGCGAGACTTGATCTCTTTCTCTGAAAATCTTTCTGGATTGAATTTCTCAGGATTCGGAAAATATTTTGGGTTTTTATGAAGTCCCTGCACTAAAATTACCACTTCTGAGCCAGCATCCAGTACTAGATTTTCGTCTGAAAAGAGAGAAGAATTTCCCAAATTCAATACCAAGCTAAACACAATATGAAATTTGACAATAAAAAATTACCGAGCATTAAAGGTTTCTCAATTTTTCTCATAAAGAAAAAAATAGTTGGGAGAAGTCGTAACGTTTCATTCACACACATCTCTAAGTACTTGAGCTTGCGCAAAGCTCGAAACTGGAGTTGGCCAGAGGGGCACAGATCCACATCCTCAAAAACCATGTCAACCTCTTCTCTACACTCTCCTGATGCTCCGGATGTAGGCCAAGAAGAAAAGGAGAAATTGTAGTGTGCCAGCAGTTGAATCATAACCCTATCGAAAATCCCAACATAAATGAGTACACAATTTCTTGCAATTGTCTCCAATATATTATTATAAGGGTTTACTGCATCAATAGAGTGATACTCTCTTCAAATATTCCCTCAACAGGAACACCAACCGCGGCCAAGTGATGATTGATTCCTTCTCTGTGTTGCTTTCCTGGAATGTTTGGATTTTCTTTGATAGCCATGTCACCTATAATTTTTACTGATTTAAGAACTTCCTTTTCCACCTTTGACATTGGGTGAAATCCCCAGATAAAGTCGGAGAGAAGCCAAGGGTCACAAGACCTTGTTATTATGATTTCTTATTTCTTACCGATTGACGGTTTCGGTAATATTCAGCTTGCAGTTCGTCATAGACTCCATTTCGGCCACAGTTTTACAAACGCAGCACTTGTGACAACTTCAAGGAGTAGCTCATCAAGAGATCAATTATTCCCTGTTCGGTTTCGAAGGCAAACCTTTCTCCTATTTTCTGGAGAAAATTATCCGTCTCTTCGTTCAAGGTTGGCATATTGCTGAGAAGCGTTTGAAGGAGAACATGTGCTTTTCCAGAACTCTCCTTCGGAACTTCCACTTTTCCCTTTGGAATGTAGGAGCCCATCTTTCCAATGTGGTTTTAAGGGGTGGTATGCAAATCCTTTTCCAAGATGGTCCATCTCAGTTGAGCTCAACAGTTTCTGGATATAATCTGGGGAATTCAGTGCGAATACCTTGTATGGACCAAGGTAGAAGGTGAAGATGGGTCCGTATGTTGCCACACCAATTTTCAAACACCTGGAGAGTTTCTAAAGGATTGTAAAAATTAAAATGTTGTGGTAACTCACTTTTTATAGTAAATTGAATGTCAGTTTATGCTCTCACTTTTCTTGTTGCTCAAAGCTAAAACGTTGCTAAGGCCTCCCAAAATATTTAGCATTCCTGCGTCGGGAATTCTTATTTTACTAGTATTACGACGAGAGAAAAACGTTGTAAATCCAACCCAAAATGGCAAAAACGACCAAAAGTCCATTTTGGAATGTGTCTGGGAATCGGCCCGGCTTGGCGGTGAGATGCTCCTCGTAACTAGATTGTATTTCCATTCTTAACAGTTTTTTTAAACTAGTTAAAAACTTTTCAACTGCTTCCAAACAAACAGCATTATTTTAAATGTAGAGTTTTTGATACTCAAATTTGGCCAAAAACTTGCTCAGTTTGGACTTAAAAAGTAGCTGACCAGTCTACTTAAAGAATGCAAACCAGACTGAAAAAAATTCCAGGAACCAAACAGTTTTTATCTTATAAAATTTAAGTTTGAGTAAGATCAGGAATATTCTTGTCTACCACAACATCCAGTTTCTTTTCCTTTGTGCTCGTCAACGAACCTGAGACACAAATAAAACTGGCAAGGTAAACCAACACTTGATAATACATGAATTAATGATGTAGGATTTTATTCATTTATTCTGGTTTTTAATACAGACAGATATAATTCGTGATAAAAAGCCAGACATTTATTTAGAAGCTCAATATTGAGCATAGTTTACTTAGTTTGTTGATGCGGAAAAATAAGATTACTTAACAGACTTGTTGTGGATAGCTCAACGATGATGTCGGGTGGGAAAAATTAGTGCACCATAATCCCCTCGTCTCGTTTCCGCAATTAATTTGGAAAAGAGCCGAAAGTCATCCCAAGCTTGGAAATACCAACGATAAAATTAACTAAACTCTTCTTGAATAGAACGAGTGCTGGCACTTTGAACAATCTGGGACAGTTTACAATTTCCAGTCGCAACTATAATATCCACATTGTTTGTTGGTTTATTATCTGATTAATTCTTTTTCCACCAAAGTCAGAACAAGGTTTCACGTCGCTTTTAATGATTTTATTTATCAAAAAGTAGGAGTCGTGAGTAAATGAGGGGTCTGGAAAACTCGATTATGACGTAAATGAGCAAAAAATAATAGGATGGGAGAACAATAAAAATGTTGATGAATGTGTATGGTCAGTTCTTTGAAAACGAATGGGGTTTTTTACCATAAAATAAAGTAAATATTTATTTAAATTTATCAGGACAAAGTCATACCGCGTCAAACGAATACAATTTTTACTTGAGAATTGTATTTTATATTAAACCAGCAATTTAGTAAGAAAATACTGATTTGTATTCATATAAATGAGTTAGTTATGTTAACTTTTGTACTTGAATTAGCAGGGCACGAATTACATTCAAAAATGCGTTGCGGACTATTATTAATACTTTATAAGAACACCATGAAAGCAAACAAAAAATGACTAGAGAACAAGCAAGTTGTCATAATTGAACGCGATACAATTAATGGAATAAGCGTAAATAGGATTCCCACTCTTGTTTCCTTTAATGCGTGTTCTTATAAAGGTATTAATAATAGTCCGCCCAACGCATTTTTGGAACTGTAATTCGTGCCCTGCTAATTCAAGCTACAAAAAGTTAACATAACTAACTCATTTATATGAATACAAATCAGTATTTTCTTACTAAATGCTGGTTTAATATAAAATACAATTCTCAAGTAAAAATTGTATTCGTTTGACGCGGGACTGACTTTGTCCTGATAAATTTTAAATAAATATTTACTTTATTTTATGGTAAAAACCCCATTCGTTTTCAAAGAACTGACCATACACATTCATCAACATTTTTATTGTTCTCCCATCCTATTTATTTTGCTCATTTACGTCATAATCGAGTTTTCCAGACCCTCATTTACTCACGACTCCTACTTTTTGATAAATAAAATCATTAAAAGCGACGTGAAACCTTGTTCTGACTTTGGTTGGAAAAAGAATTAATCAGATAATAAACCAACAAACAATGTGGATATTATAGTTGCGACTGAAATTGTAAACTGCTCCCAGATTGTTCAAAGTGCCAGCACTCGTTCTATTCAAGAAGAGTTTTAGTTAATTTTATCGTTGGTATTTCCAAGCTTGGGATGACTTTCGGCCTCTTTTCCAAATTAATTGCGGAAACGAGACGAGGGGATTATGGTGCCACTAATTTTTCCCACCCGACATCATCGTTGAGCTATCCACAACAAGTCTGTTAAGTAATCTTATTTTTCCGATCAACAAACTAAGTAAAACTATGCTCAATATTGAGCTTCTAAATAAATGTCTGGCTTTTTATCACGAATTATATCTGTCTGTATTAAAAACCAGAATAAATGAATAAAATCCTACATCATTAATTCATGTATTATCAAAGTGTTGGTTTACCTTGCCAGTTTTATTTGTGTCTCAGGTTCGTTGACGAGCACAAAGGAAAAGAAACTGGATGTTGCTGGTAGACAAGTATAATCCTGATCTTACTCAAACTTAAATTTTATAAGAAAAAACTGTTTGGTTCGTGGAAATTACTTCATTTGGATTTTCATCCTTGAAGTAGACTGGTCAGCTACTTTTTAAGTCCAAACTGAGTAAATTTCAGGCCCAATTTGAGTATTTAAAAAACTCTACATTTAAAATAATGCTGTTTGTTTGGAAGCAGTTGAAAAGTTTTTTAACTAGTTTAAAAAAACTGTTAAGAATGGAAATACAATCTAGTTACGAGGAGCATCTCACCGCCAAGCCGGGCCGATTCCCAGACACATTCCAAAATGGACTTTTGGTCGTTTTTGCCCATTTTGGGTTGGATTTACAACGTTTTCTCTCGTCGTAATACTAGTAAAATAAGAATTCCCGGACCAGGAATGCTAAATATTTTGGGAGGCCTTAGCAACGTTTTAGCTTGAGCAACAAGAAAAGTGAGAGCATAAACTGACATTCAATTTACTATAAAAAGTGAGTTACTACAGCATTTTAATTTTCACAATTCTTTAGAAACTCTCCAGGTGTTTGAAAATTGGTGTGCAACATACGGCACCCATCTTCACCTTCTACCTTGGTCCATACAAGGTTTTCGCTCTGAATTCTCCAGAATATATTCAGAAACTGTTGAGCTCAACTGAGATGGACCACCTTGGAAAAGGATTTGCATACAACCCCTTAAAACCACATTGGGAAGATGGGCTCCTACTTTCCAAAGGGGAAAAGTGGAAGTTCCGAAGGAGAGTTCTGGAAATGCACATGTTCTCCTTCAAGACGCTTCTCAGCTATATGTCAACCTTGAACGAAGAGACGGATAATTTTCTCCAGAAAATAGGAGAAAGGTTTGCTTTCGAAACCGAACAGGGAATAATTGATCTCTGATGAGCTACTCCCTTGAAGTTGTCACAAGTGCTGCGTTTGGTAAAACTGTGGCCGAAATGGAGTCTATGACGAACTGCAAGCTGAATATTACCGAAACCGTCAATCGCGTAAGAAATAGAAATCATAATAACAAGGTCTTGTGACCCTTGGCTTCTCTCGACTTTAATCTGGGGATTTCACCAATGTCAAAGTGGAAAAGGAAGTTCTTAAATCAGTAAAAATTATAGGTGACATGGCTATCAAAGAAACTCCAACCATTATTCCAGGAAAGCAACACAGGGAAGGAATCAATCATCACTTGGCGCGCGCTGTGTTCCTGTTGAGGAATATTTGAAGAGAGTCTCACTCTATTGACTGCAGTAAACCCTTATAATAATATATTGGAGACAATTGCAAGAAATTGTGTACTCATTTATGTTGGGATTTTCGATAGGGTTATGATTCAACTGCTGGCACACTACAATTTCTCCTTTCTTCTCTTGGCACTACATCCGGAGCATCAGGAGAGGTGTAGAAGAAGAGGTTGACATTTTTTGAGGATGTGGATCTGTGCCCCTCTGGCCAACTCCAGTTTCGAGCTTTGCGCCAAGCTCAAGTACTTAGAGATGTGCTGTGAATGAAACGTTACGACTTCTCCCAACTATTTTTTTCTTTATGAGAAAAATTGAGAAACCTTTAATGCTCGGTAATTTTTTATGTCAAATTTCATATTGTGTTTAGCTTGGTATTGAATTTGGGAAATTCTTCTTCTCTTTTTCAGACGAAAATCTAGTACTGGATGCTGGCTCTGAAGTGGTAATTTTAGTGCAGGACTTCATAAAACCCAAAATATTTCCGAATCCTGAGAAATTCAATCCAGAAAGATTTTCAGAGAAAGAGATCAAAGTCTCGGCCTGCGTATTCCTTTATTCCGTTCTCTGGCGGTCCAAGAAAATGTATAGGGTACAAGTTGCGATGATGATGATTTTGAGTTTAAGTGCTAAACTTTTGAGGAATTATGTTTTTGAGACAAAGGAGAAGCTCGAGGATATTGTGCTTTTTCCTTACATAACGATTACACCTGAGAAGCCAATTAAATTTTTAATCAAAAAACGGTCAATAAACAAATTGCACAATGAAGTATCAAAGCTAGCTGAATATTGGTATTTTAATCATTTCATATTTGACGGATCAGGTATGTAAAAGTAGTAATTGTCCATATTCTTGTTTTAGCGAAGATTCTTCATATTATTATTGTTTTCAAAAATGAATTGTTTTCTAGCACAACTTGAGACAACAATAAAATCAACATTTTTGTGAATGATAACCGACATCATCATTCTCCAAAACCAGTCTTTGTATCCTTTGTTTTTCTGATCACTAAAAATATGTTTCTTTCACGTAAACTCACAAAATTCTTCCTAAGAAACTTGAGAAAGGAAGCTGTGGAGTATTACATTATATTGATAAAATGAAATGACGATTGCTACCACATAATCAACCAACTTACGACTCATTGCATTGATTCCATAAAACCCAGAAAATTAAGTCAAGCTTGGAATGCAAAGGTTTTTTATGTAAGCATACTGCTCATGAGCAATTCCGTTGTTTATCAGTATTGCTCCCAAAAAGCACAATGTATCATGTATCCTCTTTTCCACAAATGTTATATATACCATCCAACCCATAATAAATGCGTCGTAAAAAACTTTCCTATCAGTATCATCATCATTAGCAACTAAGTTTCCATTACCAAACAAATTGAAGGACAATTTTTTATTTAAAAAATTTCAGTAATTTTCTCAGATTTCCGTATTGCGTTTTACTTATGCTGTCGTCTTGATTTTCATTATGAAAGCAAAGAACGAGAAAGGTTGAAATCTTGTCTTGAAATGTGAGGTTTGTCTGAACATGAAAAAGAGGGAAATTTATCTTGTTATGTGGCAGAATTATTATTGCACTGAAATCATTTCATAATAAAAGAAACCAAAATCTCAAGCTGAGAGGATCATTTTTTGAACTTTATGAATTTTAATAGTTGGAGTAGCAGGATACAACAGAGTGACACTAATGTACATCCGGATCGTCTTCCCTATCATCATTTAAAGTGTAGTTTCTGAGGGTACAAGGAAAGGGAAACACAGAAACTGTATTCCTAATCTGTGTCATATTATTGCCTTTTCCTTTTACAAACTCCGGTTATCTCTGTTTTGCAGAAGAATATTCGAATAAACGAAAAAGAAGAAACGAGTCTACAATAACAAAAACTGTGTCAAACATGCATGACGAAAGTGTGATTTTGTATAACCAGTTCACACGTTTCCCATGTATTGTCATCATCCATAGTAATAATTACACTATCTGTCAACATAATGCATGATTTCATCTTTACAAAAGTATTTTATGAAAAATGGAAACAACAGGAGCTTCCATAAAATATTCATAAGGTGAAACTTTTTGAGCCACTGGAAATATGAAGCAAAGCTTCATAATGTTGGCTATATGTTCTTCATATTACCCCTGAACTAAACCATTATCAGTTTTCTCTGAAATATCTTACCACTCACAGTTTTAACATCCGTTTTGTGTTTGCTACACTTTACCATGGGGTTTTCTCAGAAAAGTATAATAGTGCATTAATATGAATTTATACATAATAAATATTAATCACAGTGGTTTTCCTGGGACATCCGCCATTCTCTGCGTATTGTTATCGCGAGTGCCAGACAAGTCCACCAGAAAGTGTCCTGCCACCAAAGCTTTCAAGTTATGATTTTCTGAGAATGGGAAATTTGTGGTTGCTGTGATATTGGTTTCATTTGCTTCTTCAAAGCAGCCAAAAGCTCTGCCGTCGTCAGACGTTACATTGCAGCAAGCTAGTGATTACAAAAGATTTTGTTCGCGTGCTGGACAGTGTAAATAAATTGATTGCCCAAAGTTGAAAATAATCTGTTTCGGAATTGCTTTGGTTGTTTGCAATCTATTTGTTCATTATCGTGTTTGAGTGCCATAAAAATATATATTGGTGATTTTTCTGCCAACGTTTGGCGAACACGAGCTGAGTACTGTGAGCGGATAAAATGAGACCTTATTTAAAGATTATTTTTGTGTTCAATCGAGTTTTCCCAATTTAACTTTAATGTTCACCAAAATACCTCTTTGTTCTACCCTGCAGATACCCTAAATGTCAGAGACTACATTTTTCACTTGTCAAGTCTACTTGAGGAGATACACATTTCCACATGCATGTCTGTCTACGGGACACGAACTTGGTAAAAATCATTATTAAAATGTGTTATGAAATATGAAACCTAAAACCTGGAAAATTATGACTATGACTCTCAATGTTTGTTCATTTATTGCAGAAATGAGACATCAAACCCGAAATTGACGAGATGAACATCAAACTCAGAGAAGAGCATTATTATCATTATGTGGACATGGAAAAAAGGAAACCTAAGGCTAAGGAGAAACTACAATAAGGTCAGGAAACTTTTTAAAGTTTAAACTAAATAAAAAGTTCAATAAAAAAAGAAGCACAAAGGTCGAATAAGAAAAATCAGGTTTCAAAAACTAGTGTGCGGCGTGATTGTGAACCGAATGCATGCTGCGTGTTTTAACTAGGTTGTTGTTTTTCCAAGATTTTATTTTTATCTTTATTATGTGAGCAGTAAGGCTTGTACCAAACTCCTTTCATTCTTTTAGTTATCTTTAACTCAAAGTTGGAGATACTTCTTGGTGTTATTTTATCTCGGAATATGCTAAAATTAACTTAAGGCGAAATAATTAGTACAGACAAGACAGATCTAAGCAGTTAGACCATCGCGACAACTAACAGAAATCACCAGTTTAAAATAAACTGTGTTCATGAAACTGAAAATAATTGGACAATACATAATACTGAATTTTGAGTCGTGTAACGATATGAATATGAACGACGACGACCAAACCACATCAATATCTGCACATAATTTATTATTCATTGTAGCGATTCCATAAATCAAGGAAAAAAGTAACAAAAAATTCATTGCCGTTGGTTTAGCTGGCCAACGACGATATCATATTATTTGGGTATGTGGCTTAAAACAAAGGCGACTTATCGTCAACATCCGGTCTGTGTCAGTAACACTTTTCACAGGTATATTTATTCAGCAGCAGTCACCATCGTCTCTTTGAGACAGCAGTCCAGCTAGTTGTCTTCAAGTTTTGTGTGCGTGGTGGTCAGCAATGAAATTTTCATAGTAAATAATTTGTGTTACCAATAAAATTAATTAATAAAACCATGTGTCACTACCAATCATCATCATCAAGAGACATTTACACAAAAGATATCCATTCTTTTCCAACACATAATATCGAGTTTTAGAACAGAAGAGTCCTTGATTTATGTGAGATAAGCAAATCTTTTCATTATTAGTTTGATACCATGTTACAGAGATATAAAAGGTTAGTGAACAATAAACAGTCATTATTTATTACCGTAAAATATAAAGGGATGGTTGTAATATTCTAACTTTTGGCATCTGTCTCAATTTCCCCCAGTTGAGTTTTTCTTGAGTTTTCACTTCTTGAATGCCATTGTGCATCATTCTATAGTTTACATTACAAAAAATTCTATAGTGCACAACCTTCTCTATAAAGAAAGAGAAAGTTTGAATTCAGCATTGAATGTGCTTTTTGCGTGAACGTGAAAAAATGTAGTTTTTAAATCTGAATGTGCATGGAAAGGGAAAATCACAAGCTCATCCTAATTTGACCCATGTCATTCTTTTTATTTACATTACATTAAAAAACCTGCCATGTTACGAAGAACATATTCAATAAATCACAAGCACTATCGGAACAGCTTTTTGCAACATAAATGACGAAAGCGTGTTTTACCGTACCCAACGGCAACGGTTCAAATATTTGTCGTGTGTTAGCGTATTAGTATCAGGCGTAGTAATATCTTGAAGGCTAAAATAATACATGACATCGTCACCAAAATACGTTCTTCAAAAAATGACAGCACAGTTACGTCCAAATTTTCAACAATAGTCGAATTATTGCTCCATGCAATAGAACCCTGTTGAACCGTTCCAATAGCTTCTTATTCTTCCTAAAAAGTAAAGTTATGCTTTTTGTATATTTTTGTTATTTTATTATTTATTATTTTTTGTTATAGGATTTATCTTGTCTATCTGCTATCTTCAACGCATTGTATTACAAGAAGCAGAAAGGCAGCCTGATATTTGTCTATCAACCAAAGCAGGAAGTTTGCGGTCACAACTTTATCCGTTTCCTTCGTTTTCCCCTCAGCAAACAATAAATACAATCACCATTTTTCCAAGTTCTTGGAGAACGATGACAAACTATGAGTACGTAAAATTAGCATTTATTTTTAATTCAGTCTCGTATTCATTCCTTTTCCTGTAATTGCAGTTCAATTTGTTACAAAATGTCTCCTTTTTTACTCCGAAGGTATACAAAATGTTGGAGACTGCTGAATGCTGAAATGCTGAATGTTCCTGTTCACGATCAATTTTTTAAGCCAAATTACCTTCTATCGGTCACGGGCATGGTAAAAATCCGCAAGCAAATACTTTTAAATATGTTCTTTGACAATGAGGCTACATTTTATTTATTGATTGTAGGAACGGAACTCATCGTTTGCGAAATTGAACATCAAATGCAGAATGGAGTGTTATCACCTTGTAGACTTTAAGCGAGATGCAACATAGAAGGGGTGGAGCGTCATCAAGTACGCCATTCGGAGCGAATTCGTCATTTTATTCACAAGGAACTGGAGAAGGTTCAGAAAAGTTTTTATAAAATAAGATGAGGGGAAACTGGGTTGAGAGACAGAAACCAAGTTTTCAAAAACTAGCTTGTTGATAAACGTAGGATATTTGTTACATGTTTTACATAGTTAGTTTGTCTAATTAGGTGTTTGACTTCTGTACTAATTCTTCTAGCTGATTTGCGTTAGTTTTTATTTTAAAAAGAATCAGTTTCAAAATTACGGGTTCTTACCAACAAAACTTTTGGGTAAAAAACATACATACTTAACTCTGGATCGATGGACGTCGTGAAAACGGTTGCTGAAAACTTCAAAGAGTTACCATATCACCATTAATTAGATTTTTGCGTCTGCAATAATATTTTAAAAAATACGGAACCGGTGATGTAAACCCGTTTTGTTGACTGAAGCTCCGATAATGGTAGGTCATAGCAAGTCAAGTCACAACTTCATTGATGAATCCTGACTGCTGTAGTGATTGCGAGGAAAATCTTTCCATTGGTAATGCCAAATTATGAAACTGGTTGATCTGTTTCTACTTTTGACGTTTGTTGACGAGACAAAAAGAGTGTCTATCTTCCATCCTAAACTGTGTGTATTACCGTCTCACCTTGTAAAAGGTCTGGTAGTGCATCTGGTTTCATATCAAATGGCAATGGTTGAAATTTTGCAGCATCAAAATGAAAAGGTTGTCTTTCACCTTCTGTCAGATGAAACTGGAATTTAAAGATGCAGTTCCAACAGAAAAAAAGTTCATGTTTTTCCACAATATTATTTATATCCACTTAAAATTCGCCTCTAGTTTCATTAAAAAACTCAAGCCACCTGCCATTCTGGCGCTTTTCCGTGGAAGGAATTGGGAAACTGGTTGTTATACCTCTCCCGTTGTTTTTTGGCATCACAAAATGTGGAATCTGTGACAAGTTATAAAAAATTGCTAAAGTGTAAATAAATTCTTACAAAATGGTTGTTTTGCATTCCATTTAGGAAAGAATGCCACGACAATGCTTTCCATCATTTTGGATTTTCACCGCATATTTGATGACTGTTCATTCCAACAAAATAAATCTGTTTTCATTACTTTTTTATAGATAAATTTTATATGTGGCTGTTTCTGTCGAAGTCAAAATAGTTAAAACAGGGTTTAATGGCTAAATAACAAGGCTACTAACTATTCGCGTCCTAAAAGGTTAAGCGTACTTGTAACTCTTGTAGGTTTTGCAAATACGATGGTGTAACCTAAATCTATATATCTAAACTAGTCCATGTGACTTATTTTTTGTGTCCAATGTTGTGTCACATAAAATTTTAACCGCATTTTGTAACTTTCCGTTTCTGTTAGTTGGTTTGAGAAGATTCACGACGTTACTGCTCCAGTGCTTCTCTTTTTTTCTAGAGCGTGTCTGATTCCAAATTCTCTCTTTTTGTATAGCGCAGAATCTACGTTCCATTGATAAAATTAATCTTGCAGAGAATCACAAGGGCTTTTGAGTTTATGCCGACTGAACGATCAGCATAACACATATGACATGAAACTTTAGTTTATTTGTGCTAGGCACACGTAGAAGTATATATCCATCACAGATAGGAAATATATGTAAGTAGCTTAGAACTTTGGAGAGAATCGCACTAACAAACATGTAAGAAGTTTTGTAAGAACAAAATGCTCATCAATGATTTCAGGTTTGCAACGGCGAAGAAAACTAACGAAATTTTATTTTATTATTCTACTTTTGGTGTCAACATGTATTGAAGTAACGCATCAGTTTAGAGTAAGTTTTTGTCCCAATTTAAGAAATTTATAGTCGTCCAATACATGTTGAACACCAAAGTAGAATAATAAAATAAAATTTCGTTAGTTTTCTTCGCCGTTGCAAAACCTGAAATCATTGATAGAGCAATTTTGTTCTTACAAACTCTTACATGTTTGTTAGTGCGATTCTCTCCAAAGTTCTAAGCTACTTACATATATTTCCTATCTGTGATGGATATATACTTCACGTGTGCCTAGCACAAATAAACTAAAGTTTCATGTCATATGTGTTATGCTGATTCGTTTCAGTCGGCATAAACTCAAAAGCTCTCTGCAAGATTAATTTTTATCAATGGAACGTAATTCTGCGCTTATCAAAAAAGAGAGGAATTTGGAATCAGACACGCTCTAGAAACAAAGAGAAGCACTGGAGCAGTAACGTCGTGAATCTTCTCAAACCAACTAACAGAAACGGAAAGTTACAAAATGCGGTTAAATTTTATGTGACACAACATTGGACAAAAATAAGTCACATGGACTAGTTTAGATAATATAGATTTAGGTACACCATCGTACTTTGAAAACCTACAAGAGTTACAAGTACGCTTAACTTTTAGGACGCGAATAGTTAGTAGCCTTGTTATTTAGCCATAAACCCTGTTTAACTATTTTGACTTCGACAGAAACAGCACATATAAAATTTATCTATAAAAAAGTAATGAAAAACAGATTTATTTTGTTGGAATGAACAGTCATCAAATATGCGGTGAAAATCCAAAATGATGGAAGCATTGTCGTTGGCATTCTTTCCTAAATGGAATGCAAAACAACCATTTTGTAAGAATTTATTTACACTTTAGCAATTTTTATAATTGTCACAGATTCCACATTTTGTTGATGCCAAAAAACAACGGGAGAGTATAACAACCAGTTTCCCAATTCCTTCCACGGAAAGCGCCAGAATGGCAGGTGGCTTGAGTTTTTTAATGAAACTAGAGGCGAATTTTAGTGGATATAAATATATTGTGGAAAAACATTGAACTTTTTTCTGTTGGAACTGCATCTTAAATTCCAGTTTCATCTGACAGAAGGTGAAAGAAACCTTTTCATTTTGATGCTGCAAAATTTCAACCATTGCCATTTGATATGAAACCAGATGCACTACCAAGGACCTTTTACAAGGTGAGACGGTAATACACACAGTTTAGGATGAGATAGCACTCTTTTTGTCTCGTCAACAAACGTCAAAAGTAGAAACAGATCAACCAGTTTCATAATTTGGGCATTACAATGGAAAGATTTTCCTCGCAATCACTACAGCAGTCAGGATTCATCAATGAAGTTGTGAACTTGACTTGATGACCTACCACATTATCGGAGCTTCAGTCAACAAAACGGGTTTACATCACCGGTTCCGTATTTTTATAAAAATATATTGAGACGCAAAAATCTAATTAACTGGTGATAATGGTAACTCTTTGAAGTTTTCAGCAACCGTTTTCACGACGTCCATCGATCCAGAGTTAAGTATGTATGTTTTTACCCAAAAGTTTTTTTTGTAAGAACCCGTAATTTGAAACTGATTCTTTTTAAAATAAAAACTACACGCAATCAGCTAGGAAGAATTAGTACAGAAGTCAACAACCTAATTAGACAACTAACTATGTAAAACATGTAACCAAATATCCTACGTTTATCAACAAGCTGTTTTTTAAAACTTGGTTTCTGTCTCTCAACCCGTCCCCTCTCTTATTTATAAAACTTTTCTGAACCTTCTCCAAGTTCCTTGTGAATTAAAATGACAATTCGCTCCGAATGCGTACTTGGATGACGCTCCACCCCTTCTATGTTGCATCTCGCTTAAAGTCTACAAGGTGATAACACTCCATTCTGCATTTTGATGTTCAATTTCGCAAACGATTGAGTTCCGTTCCTACAATCAATAATAAAATGTGCTCTTGTCAAAGAACTATTTTAAAAGTATTTGCTTGCGGATTTTTACCATGCCCGTGACCGATAGAAGATAATTTGGCTTAAAAAAATTGATCGTGAACAGGAACATTCAGCATTTCAGCATTCGCAGTCTCCAACATTTTTGTATACCTTCGGAGTAAAAAAGGAGACATTTTGTAACAAAATTGAACTGCAATTACAGGAAAAGGAATGATACGAGACTGAATTAAAATAAATGCTATTTTACGTACTCATAGTTTGTCATCGTTCTCCAAGAACTTGGAAAAATGGTGATTGTATTTATTGTTTGCTGAGGGGGAAAACGAAAGGAAACGGATAAAGTTGTGACCGCAAACTTCCTGCTTTGGTTGATAGACAAATATCAGGCTGCCTTTCTGCTTCTTGTAATACAATGCGTTGAAGATAGCAGATAGACAAGATAAATCCTATAACAAAAAATAATAATAAAATAACAAAAATTACAAAAAGCATAACTTTACTTTTTAGGAAAATAAGAAAAGTATTGGAACGGTTCAACAGGGTTCTATTGCATGGAGCAATAATTTCGACTATTGTTGAAAATTTGGACGTAAACTGTGGCTGTCATTTTTTGAAGG
>LJIJ01003314.1:0-19766 GCA_001718145.1 Orchesella cincta | reverse complement strand
GTCAACTCGATATAACGTGCGTCAAGATGGCGATCCATTACCTACCATTACCTTATTACCTACTATTACCTACTTTTTATTACCTACTATTACCTATACTTTATTACCTACTACCTACTATTACCTACTTTATTACCTACTATTACCTACTTTATACCTACTATACCTACTTATTACCTACTATTACCTACTACTTACTATTACCTACTATTACCTTACTACCTACTATTACCTCACTATTACCTAACTTATACCTACTAATTACCTACTTTATTACCATACCTATTACCTACTTTATTACCCACGCTTTTTAATGCGGATCTGATTTCGCGATCCAAACATTAAATAAAGAAGTATTTATTGTCAGCTTCTACTATCGCATCTCTACTATTTCTATGACTTTATTTAAGCGCGGGATAGAACGGTCAGAGTCAAGTACGGTTGCCAGCGACATTCATGGCTTGCCTTACTTAGGTTGCCTACCTGTTGCCTACTAGGCATCTGGGTTGCCTACCAGTTGCCTACCTGGTTGCCTACCGGTTGCCTACCGGTTGCCTACCGGTTGCCTACCTGGTTGCCTACCTGGTTGCCGGTTGCCTAGCCTACCAAAAAAATTATTTTTTAGCAGAAAAACCTGTGCATAGATTTTAGGGTTATTCCAAAACAGTTATTTTATTAAAATACCATATCATGTGTAATTAAAATACCATATCATGGTATGTGTCAAGGAGAATTTTTTAATGAAATTTTTCGCACTCAACACTCTATCAATGATATGACTTTCTCATGTAGTTATATTTACAAGTCACAATCCGAATGCAATAATCTTTTTTTAAATGCTCCAGGATGAGCTGTTTGTGTGGCGTAGGTAGTATTCTTCTCATTTTCATAGAAGATTCTAAGCAGCTTTTGAACTGGACTGTGACATAGGCGGAGAACGCGATTATGGAGTGTTCATTGGAGTCAGAGCTGAGAAACCGGAGCAAAATTCCCTGGAGAAACTTTTCTGAGCTATGAGTATTGTGACTATGTCATTAGGAGATGTTCGTTCGTTCGATGAAGTGTATAAAATTTTAAGACGCATATCTGAAGTTTTACTTTTCGATTCTAACAGTCAATTAAATTTAACTAAATAGATGACTTGTTTTAATGACAGATTCAGCCAATATTTTGAATTTTTACTATTTTCTCGTGTTTGATATGGTATTTTAATAAAATAACTGTTTTGGAATAACCCTGGAACCCATTCACACGTTTTTCTGCTAAAAAACAATTTTTTTGGTAGGCAACCAGGTAGGCAACTAGTAGGCAACCAGGTAGGCAACCAGGTAGGCAACCAGGTAGGCAACCAGGTAGGCAACCAGGTAGGCAACTGGTAGGCAACCCAGATGCCTAGTAGGCAACAGGTAGGCAACCTAGTAGGCAACCAAGATGTCGGCTGCAACCGGTACTTGACTCTGACCAAAAATCCTATTTATGCATGTTAATCTTACATATGTGACAACAGCGACTTGTCGGTATGACCATATAGTATGTCACGTTCAATAAAGTGGCTCGGATTGGTGTCAGCGTGAAAATGCGTGGATGATGGCGCGGGACGTTTAAGCACCTTGTAATTCTTTAGCGCTCACTGCATTAGATTAACGGCATGGCCCACCCAAAATACTTTGTCAAAAGGAAACCTACTATCATTTGTAATTAATTGATTTGTAGCAGATTAAACCAGGGTTTTGTTAATTTTTAATTTGAAACATGTGCTTAAAGCCGTTTGATAAATATACAGATCACTAATACTAAGTTACGAAGAGCCCCACCGAACCTGCCAGATCTCCGGTCCGGAAACTATAAAACTAACCTTAGAATCTTCCTAGTGGGTAAAGTCATAGTGAAAAATCACTTTTTACTTCGAACAGCTGCGCGACGCATTTTGATTAGCATAAGGATCAGAAATCGAAAGTTCCGTTGACTCTTATCAACTGGGGCGTGTGTCCGGTCCAGAAAACCCGAAACCCATACGAGCGCAGCATCCAGGAGGCAGTCATTTGCTCGTGGTTTTGAATTAAAGTACTCTGAAAGTCACGGGGTTTTTGTTTGTTTTTAACTGAAAAAACCAGTTCAAAAGCAGTTTGATAAGCATTGGGATCGGTAAAAGCAAGTTCTAGTGAGCCCAGCGATCCTGCCAGGTCTCCGGTTTTGGAAACATTACGCAGACTTCAGAATCCTCCAGGTGAGTACAGTTATTATTAAATTGAGGTTGTGAGGCGGCACGCTTTGTCATTGTGGCTTGGAAATGAAGTATTGTTGAATTGACGAGGGTTTGTTTGTTTTTAACTAGGACAAGCTGTTCCAAGCAGTTGGATAAGCATTGGGATCGGTAAAAGCAAGTTCTAGTGAGCCCCAGCGATCCTGCCAGGTCTCCAGTTTTAGGAAACATTACGCAGACTTCAGAATCCTCCAGGTGAGTACAGTTATTATTAAATTGAGGTTGTGAGGCGGCACGCTTTGTCATTGTGGCTTGGAAATGAAGTATTGTTGAATTGACGAGGGGTTTGTTTGTTTTTAACTAGGACAAGCTGTTCAAACGCAGTTGGATAAGCATTGGGATCGGTAAAAGCAAGTTCTAGTGAGCCCAGCGATCCTGCCAGGTCTCCGGTTTTGGGAACCATTACGCTGACTTCAGAATCCTCCAGGTGAGTACAGTTATTATAAAATTGAGGTTGTGAGGCGGCACGCTTTGTCATTGTGGCTTTGAAATGAAGTATTGTTGAATTGACGAGGGTTTTGTTTGTTTTTAACTAGGACAAGCTGTTCAAAGCAGTTTGATAAGCATTGGGATCGGTAAAAGCAAGTTCTAGTGAGCCCCAGCGATCCTGCCAGGTCTCCGGTTTTTGGAAACATTACGCAGACTTCAGAATCCTCCAGGTGAGTACAGTTATTATTAAATTGAGGTTGTGAGGCGGCACGCTTTCTCATTGTGGCTTGGAAATGAAAGTATTGTTGAATTGACGAGGGTTTTGCTTGTTTTTAACTAGGACAAGCTGTTCAAAGCAGTTGATAAGCATTGGGATCGGTAAAAGCAAGTTCTAGTGAGCCCCAGCGATCCTGCCAGGTCTCCGGTTTTAGGAAACATTACGCAGACTTCAGAATCCTCCAGGTGAGCACAGTTATTATTAAATCCAAGTTTTGCGGCGGCACGCTTTGTCATTGTGGCTTGGAAATGAAGTATTGTTGAATTGACCAGGGTTTTGTTGGGTTTTAATATTTCTTTTGAACTGCTTATACACAGCCATGAAGAATTGTTCTCTGTGCAGTAAGGTCCTGGAGGGCAACATAGTTCGAGTTGACAATCCAACCTGTTCAGGTCATTGGGCTCATACAACCTGTTTAAACGGATTTCCAGGTGGTACGATTTTTGTATGTCCTGCGTGTAACGCTTCAGGAAGTGAAGTCAAGAAAGGCTGCATTGTTCCAGTACTGGTGAATGGAGTTTGGGACGGACATCCGTACATTACGCAAGCAAATGAGCTGATTTTCATGGAATCAATTGCCGGGTTGGAATGTGGAATTGGAGAAGACGGAATTATTGCCGTGGAACTTTCAGATAATGAGATTCGAGACCAGTCTCCTTCCGATGATGCGCCAAGTGTCGGCGAAGACTTTGAAAATACGGATGAGGAGATTCGGTTTGCGCTTGAGGAGGAGCTGCAAAAACCCTACAGCGTTACGGAGGTTAGCAGGACAGAATCTTTTGTGAAAGTGGAAATGGTGATGAGTCATCCGATGAAGTTGAAAACAGGCAGGTCTGCAAAGATCCAGAATGTATTGTGAATGAACCGCATAATACAATTGCGGCAGATCCGGCTGAAAATGAACAAAGGCAACCGTCAACTCTCCATTGCCAAACTTCAAGAGATTGCGACTCTAGCATTCTCTCTGGGAAGTCACAAAGAAACGCAGACATTTTAGAATCAAGGGATCATCATTTGGTATTTGAGAGAACGAAGGAATTTGCAAGTACTGAGGTATTAAACCATGCGGGGCCAAATGATGATTCCGGTTGTAGAAGTGGAAATTTCCTCAAAGAGCGTGGCAACGACATATTCCTGGCTAGACGGGATGAGTTACTCCATGGAAGGCGAGATTCGGTTCATAATAGAAGACCCGATGGATTCCTATTTGATAATCGCGATGGCTTGATCCCTGGAATTACAAATGTGTTTAACCAAGACAAACAGGAAGTGTTCCCTGGCAATCGTTCAGATCCAAGAGACAGCGTAGACCGTAACCCGAGGAACCACATGTACCAGGATCCAAGCGAGAGTCACAATCGTGACGCGAGGAATATTTTGCTCCGTGATCCGAGGGACAGCTTTTACCGTGATCCGAGGGACAGCTTTCACCGTGATCCGAGGGACAGCTTTCACCGTGATCCAGTTGACAGCTTTTGCCGTGATCAGAGGGACAGCTTTTACCGTGATCCGGGGGAAAGCTTTTACCGTGATCCGAGGAATAGCTTTTACCGTGACCCGAGGGACAGCTTTTACCGTGATCCAAGGGACAGCTTTAACCGTGATCCGAGGGAAAGCTTTTACGGCGATCCGAGGAACAGATTTTATCATGATCCGAGGGACAGCTTTTCCTGTGATCCGAGGGAACCCTTGTATCGTGATTCGAGGGATAGCTTAAACCGTAATCCGAAAGGAAACCTAATCGTTGATTCTAGGAACAACTTGTACGAAGAAAGCAGACCCATGGCGGACAGCAATTTAAGACTGAGCCAATGTGTCTACAACCGGGAGCAACAGGACATAGTACGAATGCGGTCTGAAAGTTCAGTTCGAGAAAGTGACGACTTTGTAGCTTCATTGTTACGCGACAAAACAAATGATAACGTCCCCAGAGATACACGGAACATGACGCCATTTTTTTCTACCGCAGTTGTACCTGATTACGAAAAAAATGGGAATAAACGTGCTGAACCTCAAACTGAGCTGGGTGAACGTATAAGGGATGCCCAAAGGACCAATGCGATTTTGGCACAAAGTAATGTCGAAGTTCAAAACTGCAGTACAGCTCCGGCACAAACGGACCAGGGACGAGTAGATTGCAGCAAACCAAGAAAGAGAGCAAAAAAAGATGAACGCGGAGGAGAGAGCACCACGGAATTTGCTTGTGAAATGTGCAACAGCAAGTGGCCCACCAGTATTGAAAAATTTCGATGCAAAGAAAGCCATTCCGCAAGTCTTCAGTTTCGCTGCACATACCGCGGTTGTAGGAGAAAGTTTAGCAGGAAAGATAATTTAAGCACTCATATTAAAACGACGCATGCATAAATTGTGTGTTTGTACTATTTAAATTTTATGAAATCATATAAAATGTTATGGTTGCTGCAAAATTTGGTTGTCATTAAATGGATTATTCTGATTAAAAAATAAAGTTGTTTTTATCCCAGAAATGATTTGAGCAGACAAACGAGTTGATTAGTGTTTTGAATTGGCCTTATTTCTCAAACTGGACTTGTCTGTACATCATAAAAGCAGACTCCGTACCGAGGTCCGCTAAGCTGGCCACTTTACCCATGGAAAACGAAGCGGCTCCCATCCGTTTCGCGTTCCACTCTGATTTAAACCTTCCTTGGACGTCGCTCGTTGTTTTGACGGTAATATGTTTTTCTTTGGAAATTCAAGGATTGGTAGTCGGCGTTAAGGGGTATAGCGGGAGCTGTTGCGTGTCACGGCCTTTAAACTTGAAGTAAAAGATATGTAAAGGTATTCACCCACCACAAAGTCTTAAAAACCCCCTTTTAAGTGAAGCCTCTCTATAGCTGTTGCAGAAAAAGCAAGACTTCCTCCTGTCTCATTCTCAAAACACGCTCACTGTGGAGCTGAATAACTGCTGACGATTTGACTTTCACAGTAGGTTGTGGAGTGAATCGTTATAGTAATATGCTATTATCATATTTAAACTTGTTTTAGTACCCGAGACACTTTTACTATATTATTAGCTTATATTATTTTTATTGTATTATTTTATCACATGTAATTATATGACAAAGGGTTTTAAATTAAATTTTATTCAAACAATAAAAAGGGTTATACAATTTTAAACATTTTGTAAACCTGGATAAATCTCTCGAACGTGTTCCAAGAAAATTTTCAAGAACCGTCCTGATGTTTGTTTATCCATGCTTGATAATGATTTAAAGAAATGTCTACGGTAGATGAATTCACCTAAGTACATCTCTAACTTTGCATCATTCATTGGCCCTTTGACCATACCTTTCAAAAGTCCCCATATACGCTCAATCGTGTTAGTGTGGACGTTAGAATCGCTTGGAAGTACAAAATTTCGTTTGTGATTCACTTGGTAATGTTGAAACCCACCCCTTTCAGCCTGATGCAAGGAATTGTAAACCCTAGCGGAGTCCGTTAGTATAATTGTACCGGGATGGACACGACGTTTAATGATGGGCCATAAAGTGTTTCCAGATCTATCAGGAACGATATGCAGAAATGCCTCTTTAGACTCGCGACAGATCCCTCCAAAGCACCACACGTGTTCAGCTGCCAATATTCGACCACGGTTATACTTCCTTTTAAATAAATGCGTTTCATCTATTTCCACATGAAGTCCTACTCCGCCAATACAGATGTCCATTTCCGAGACAATTTCATAACAAATCTCTCGACAGAACGAATACCAGTCAATTGCTGCATCCTTGCCACATTTCAACTGACTACTAGCTGCAATAACTGGAGTTTGGAAAAACCAGTGCAAGATAAGGTCCCAAACTGTTAACCAAGACATTCTGACGTCATCAAAAAAAGACCCTGTGGTTATTGCTTTGGTGTGCCTGCAGCGGAACCCTGCAAATGATTGGCCACACTCCCATTGAAAACCTTGATAGGAGTTTCCAGCCCTGCTACTCCTCTGACCCAAGTGCATAGGTCTTCGACATTTGCAATTAGGGGCAACAGTAATATTAACAAGCCCAGTATGGACTGCCAACGTAAATGCGTCCAAATCAGATCTGATAGCACGGCCAAATATTGTAAGTCAAAACGGGGGGTCATTTAATAAGGTATAAACCTCTCGAGCCGTCAACGAAAGCCTTGGAAAAGGCATCTTAGACACGTCGCCTCGCCGGAACTTCTTATAAAAGATCTCAATGCTTATCAAACTGCTTGGAGGAGCTTTTACTAGTTAAAATCAAACAAAACCCTGGTCAATTCAACAATACTTCATTTCCAAGCCACAATGACAAAGCGTGCCGCCTCACAACCTCAATTTAATAATAACTGTACTCACCTGGAGGATTCTGAAGTCTGCGTAATGTTTCCAAAAACCGGAGACCTGGCAGGATCGCTGGGGCTCACTAGAACTTGCTTTTACCGATCCCAATGCTTATCAAACTGCTTTGAACAGCTTTCCTAGTTAAAAACAAAAACAAACCCTCGTCAATTCAACAATACTTCATTTCCAAGCCACAATGACAAAGCGTGCCGCCTCACAACCTCAATTTTATAATAACTGTACTCACCTGGAGGATTCTGAAGTCAGCGTAATGGTTCCCAAAACCGGAGACCTGGCAGGATCGCTGGGGCTCACTAGAACTTGCTTTTACCGATCCCAATGCTTATCCAACTGCGTTGAACAGCTTGTCCTAGTTAAAAACAAACAAAACCCTCGTCAATTCAACAATACTTCATTTCCAAGCCACAATGACAAAGCGTGCGCCTCACAACCTCAATTTAATAATAACTGTACTCACCTGGAGGATTCTGAAGTCTGCGTAATGTTTCCTAAAACTGGAGACCTGGCAGGATCGCTGGGGCTCACTAGAACTTGCTTTTACCGATCCAATGCTTATCAAACTGCTTTGAACAGCTTGTCCTAGTTAAAAACAAGCAAAACCCTCGTCAATTCAACAATACTTCATTTCCAAGCCACAATGACAAAGCGTGCCGCCTCACAACCTCAATTTTATAATAACTGTACTCACCTGGAGGATTCTGAAGTCAGCGTAATGGTTCCCAAAACCGGAGACCTGGCAGGATCGCTGGGGCTCACTAGAACTTGCTTTTACCGATCCCAATGCTTATCCAACTGCGTTGAACAGCTTGTCCTAGTTAAAAACAAACAAACCCCTCGTCAATTCAACAATACTTCATTTCCAAGCCACAATGACAAAGCGTGCCGCCTCACAACCTCAATTTAATATTAACTGTACTCACCTGGAGGATTCTGAAGTCTGCGTAATGTTTCCTAAAACTGGAGACCTGGCAGGATCGCTGGGGCTCACTAGAACTTGCTTTTACCGATCCCAATGCTTATTAAACTGCTTTGAACTGGTTTTTCTAGTTAAAAACAAACAAAAACCCCGTGACTTTCAGAGTACTTTAATTCAAAACCACGAGCAAATGACAGCCTCCTGGATGCTGCGTTCGTATGGGTTTCGGGTTTTCTGGACCGGAGACACGCCCCAGTTGATAAGAGTCAACGGAACTTTCGATTTCTGATCCTTATGCTAATCAAAATGCGTCGCACAGCTGTTCGAAGTAAAAAGTGATTTTTCACTATGACTTTACCCACTGGGAAGATTCTAAGGTTAGTTTTATAGTTTCCGGACCGGAGATCTGGCAGGTTCGGTGGGGCTCTTCGTAACTTAGTATTAGTGATCTGTATATTTATCAAACGGCTTTAAGCACATGTTTCAAATTAAAAATTAACAAAACCCTGGTTTAATCTGCTACAAATCAATTAATTACAAATGATAGTAGGTTTCCTTTTGACAAAGTATTTTGGGTGGGCCATGCCGTTAATCTAATGCAGTGAGCGCTAAAGAATTACAAGGTGCTTAAACGTCCCGCGCCATCATCCACGCATTTTCACGCTGACACCAATCCGAGCCACTTTATTGAACGTGACATACTATATGGTCATACCGACAAATCGCTGTTTGTCACATATGTAAGATTAACATGCATATTCCGTGTTCTATTCTCCGTTAAAAAAGTCATAGAAATCAGTAGAATGCGATAGTAGAAGCTGACAATAATACTTCTTTATTTAATGTTTGGATCGCGAATCAGATCCGCATTAAAAAGCGTGGGTAATAAAGTAGGTAATAGTAGGTAATAAGTACTAGTAGGTAATAAAGTAGGTAATAGTAGGTAATAAAGTAGGTAATAGTAGGTAATAAAAGTAGGTAATAGTAGGTAATAAAAGTAGGTAATAGTAGGTAATAGGTAATGGTAGGTAATGGACGCCATCTTGACGCACGTTAATCGAGTCTGACCGGAATTTATACGCAGTTGAGACCAAGCTCGGCTCGTTGATAACCTTTGGGAAGGATGGCACAATTATCATCACACTTTTCCTTGGGACTACAAGACTGCCGAGCTTCCTACCTATAGTTTCAATTGGACTACGGGACTTATAGACTTTTTGTGCATGGATTGGTTGGGCTTATGAACTGAAAACAGTGCCGAACGAAATGATTCGAAAAAGGGCAAGCAGAACTGGTGACGGCTCATACGCACAAAAGCAATCAGTTTCAGCCATGAATGATGATACCAAAGAACATGATCAAGGGTTGCGCATGTGTGGGAATAAAATGACTAGGATATGAGCAAAAACGAACGAGAAAAATCTTCCGTTGTTTTGAACAAACCATAATAATACCTTAAAAAATTTATTGTTGTTTTTAATCATTGATTGCTGAAACAATTTCCTTAAATTTGCTTGTGTGTAAGATTATATGCTACTTTACGTTGCTTTATGATTAATAAATAATTTCCAATCTGTCTCATTTAACTCGAAAATTCGAAAATCTTATTTGCCACAACAGTAACTGACATTTACACAAATTATCCACATTATTTACAATTCTAATTTAATGTCTGATTCGTAATGTTTGCACTGCCTCAACTTCAAACCTGTCAAATATCAGGACTTGAAAATCTATTTTGGACAGTAATATTGCAACCTAACATATGCCTTAGCAATCTAATTTCTAATCTAATTAATGCTATCAAAAAATCATAATTTGTATTTGATTGATTACAGATTTAAACATAGTACACAATTAACGTCAATATCACATGACAAGTTAATCAATTAATAAGTAGAATTGTGTTTGTTGGTTTAATCGGTCAAATATATTTCGTTGCAGAATTTAGAAAATCGTTGTAGACCAATAAAGAAATATTATTCAATCTAACGTTAAAAGTTCTGAAATTAAGATACCATCGTCCAAAATTTAGCAAATCATTTGAATATATTTTAGAAGAACCTCACATTTTCTTTCAGTAAAAACTATTTAATTAAAATGGCCATTACTAAACCAATTTTTGAACACTTGCACAACAAGCCTGTCCACGGTTTTCTATTCCAATACTTCCGCTGCAATGGGAGGAAGAAACAGAAAGTCTTGAAGTTTCGAAATCAGTTCTAATATCGCGGAACATTTTGACATTTCAATTTTTTCTTTCAATTTTCCTGGCTTTAACAAATATGATAATGGGATATTCCATCAACGATCTAAACGCTGGTGCACAAAATATTTTTGTGGCTGAAATATTTCTGTGTATTGCACACACCACTTGGCTCATTTCTAACAAAAACGCTCTCATCATGTCCACAATTAAAGAACTAGCAAAGTTGGAAAATTATCTGGAAATACAAGCAGGAAAACTACCCACAATTCACCCACGCGTTTTGGACTTTTCAAAATGGGAAAAAGTCTTTGTAGCGATGCTCAGTAAATTTATTTCTTACACACAGCGATGGCTCCCCATGGTATTTGGCTTGATGACAATTCTAAAACCGGAAGTGGCTCTGAATTTATTTCAGCCAATTACATACTTCTTCAGAAATTCTGATTCCACAATTTACGGATTTTTGACGCTGGTATTTGGGATTGGAAACTCGGGCATGTGGTATTTAATCAACTTCTCCAACATGTTTTTCTGGACACAATTTACCTTCAACCTTCTTTGCATCCGGGCTGTACTTCTTAATTTTGGAAAATTAGCATTCGCACATGGAAAGCAGAAGGCTGAAATACATCACAGCCAATGGGGTGAATTAAGAAAGCTATTTACACCCTACAACCAACTCCGACTACTGGTACAACCTTTCAATGAAATCCATTCTAACGCTTTGATCACAGCGCTCTGCACCTTTTCAGTCTGTCAGGTGACATCAATTTTCGTCACCGTGGGTGGAATCCATGCTTCACTACTGATCTTTGGCATTAATCTCGTGTGTGCATTTGAATCCATCGCATTCCTCATGTGGGTTTCCGGATTTTGTGGGAACGTCTTTGCAACATCGGTCACCGTTAATAAATACTTGCGTGGAAATGAAGCCATCATTGGCAGTCGAATGGGAAGACGACTAATTAAATCATGTCCGGAAGTCAGGGTGAATTTTGGGGATTCTAATTTCATTGATAAAACAACTCCTCTAGTATTTTTTAGCTTTAATATTGCTCGAGCTGTGGATTTACTCCTAATAGATAGCAAACTGAGACAATGCGAAATAATTTAGTGTTTCGTAATGGTTCATTAAATTTCAGCTGTAAAAGTATTTTGATGATCACATACGGGTCAATATTGTTTTGAAGGTATAAATAGGCGTATGTCCCCGAATGTCTTTAGATGATATCTCAGCTACTTGTTGTATGATTTCATAAATGAATACATTATTACAAGCATCTTAATTAGAGAGTGTTCTTAATATTGCGGTTTTGTTTTTAAAAATTATGGAAACCTGCAATTGTCAAATGACCTGCAATCCTTATTCATATAATGAAAGTAATGCTGTAATAATATCATTAACTTAGGTTGACCTGTAGTTATGTAAAACGTTAAATAATTAATGTCGTTTACAACCAATCAAGCATGCACATTATTGTGTATGTGTAATATCAATAGAAATAAACAAACTGATAGAAGAAACACGAATATTTTATTCACAAAAATCTTTTCCTTTGCAGACTCCAATCTTCAGGTAAATTTATATCCTGGACGACTAACTAGATGATTTTGCAATGAAAATTTTGTCCGTGATCTGGATTATAGAATTGGACACGGCCTGTCTCTGTTAGCGATCTCTTGAAAGTTCCTTGAAATAATGTTTCTGATGTAGTCGAGCGATACAAAAATTCCCTGAAGTTGCCAGGAAGAAAAGGAACAGAAAAAAAATTGTCGTTACATTACGTAAATGGGAGCATGTTTTATCTATGGTTTAGAATATCTTTCGTAATATCCATGTTTAACTCTCGTTATGCTTTGGTCAACTTTAATTTTTATTATGCTATCGTATTCAAAATGTAGCACCGTATTTATATTAGTCTTAAAAATTCTTTATGATTTCTATGCAAGAAATTTACCAATTGTCTAACAAAGCAATTAATAGAACAAAATTGAAGTTATTAAAAAAAATTTAAAAAATTAACACCAACGATTAAAAGTTTGGTAATAGGGTCTTCGAGTGAAATTACTTACATTTTCTTTGAAAAATGTTTATTCGCAATTTACATTATGGTGTCAAACTGGTGTGGGTTGTGGTACAAATTTTGAAAGTAATTTCCAGTTACGTTTTCCGTTATTATTTTATTTCACCCCTATCCATATTCCAAAATGAAATCTATGATTGAGTTCCAAATAAAGATTGTATTGGTGGCAGACTCGGTCAGATAAAAACTCTAAGCCTGGTTAAAAACACAGGTAAATTTTTTACACTTCATCCCTATAGATTCATTAATTGGTATTTGATGGAATGATATGCTGCCAGAGAAAAATAGCAACATTCGAATCCTGAGTAGGGTTTGTTGTTCAGGCTTTAGCAATACGCCCTAGCGCTAGATTGTTTAATGGAATAGGAGCCATACAAAAGCATATTTAATATTGTTGTTGGAACGATATAACAATAGATGGACTGGTAGATTTTAGGATTGGGTTTTTTCCAAACCACTACATAAATGTCTGAGTTGGACCTTAAGATAGAAGAAGTCTTCGTGCTAGATTGTTTATTTCAATAAAAAAACGCCTCGGATCAACTATAATACAAAGACGGTTGTGGTGTTTGGGACTGGATTGCCGGAGAGATAATTAGGATAGATATTTTTCGTTGCGAAACAACCAATTAAAAATGAATAAGATAATAAAACTCGTGGCTTCATTTTCAGAAGGTGAAGATGAAAATGATTGTATTCAGTCATTTCATTAGGGGCCGTCCATATCAAACGTAACGCAGGTATGGGGGGAGGGGGTTCGAGCTCAGCGTAACGGAGCGTGACAAGGGAAGGGAGGGGGGTCCGAGGTAAGTGTGACGGTTTGATTTTGTTACATACATGTTTTCTAACTTTAACACGAAGGTTTAATTGAGCACACAATGGACACAAGCACAAACAAAGTAAAAATTATGTAGTTGATACGGAAAAAGAACTTTATCAGCTTTCAAAATCTCCTTGTTGACTTTAGGATGTGTATTTAAGCAGTCAAACTCTTCTTTTTTTTCTAGCGTTACGTGACAGAGGGGGGAGGGGGGTTCAAGGCACCGTGACACAAGCGTTAAAAAGGGGGGAGGGGGGTCTGAAAATGGCCGATTTCAGCGTTACGTTTGATATGGACGGCCCCTTACGGAAAACTTTTGTGATCATTCACGAAGATATATTCAAAAAGGCTTGACAGTTCTTAAAAAACGCTCTGGTAAACGTGTTAAAAGACATGAAAAATTGAGCTGTAAATTTCTGCCGCAACTTGAAATATGTTGCAGTGCTTCAAATCAAGTACGGCCATTTTCATGTCAATTGTATTGTCTATTCCTTTTTAGGTTTTAAAAATCCTGTGTAGAGACTTTATAAATATTGCGCGCTGATTTAGTTTAGGTAGTTTGTTGAAAACAAAAGAATTTAATAAGAGTAAATAAAGTTAGTTTGGAAATGTTTCTTAACGAAAACTTGTTTCGAGGCTTCGTGCTTCATTTGAAACTCCAGAGATTTGTTGCAACCGCTCCCATAAATGGTACAGAAGGACACGGAAAGATTGTGTTAAAAGTTTCACCACATCATGAAATAATTTGGCAGTGGTTGAAGTGCATTCTTTCAGCAATTTTCACTTCCATTTTATTTTTTCAAATTTGGAAAAGTGACGAAAATCTTGTAACAACTTTGGAAAGTTTATTATATTCCACAGCATTCTTCACGTTTGGAGCTATGAAGTTTACTTTCGTAAAACGGCGTGAATTTGTCGTTGAACTGTTAAATATGACGGTTGCGTATGAAAGGCGTTTGAAAAGAGCGGATTATTTTTTTATTGGAACATTTGAAAAATGCCTTATTTGTTTCTTCAAGTTTGCGGGCCGCCGGGTTTCCGGTTATACTTTTGGGATATGCTTTGCAACGCTGGACGAATCCTTGTACGTCAGCTTTACTAGGGTACAATTGTTGCGAGAATGTAGCTTATTGCCATCCTCTCCATGGAAAACATCTTCATTGTTCCAGCTTGCTGTACAAATCATGGTCTCAATCTGGTTCATAGCGGAATTGTTGGGAAACTTTGCATTTTATTCCGTGGAAGTAGCTTTTCTTCAAATTTGCTGTTTCCGACAATATATCAAGTGTCATCGTTTGCGTCTCCTACGGGCAAAGTTTGCATTGCCCGATTGATCCACTACAGACATCTTCAGATTTTGCTACGCGTCTACAACTGGATTCAGCAGGATGTGATGATCGTGGCTGCGTTTAACTTGTTCATGTTTTGCGTTCATCATTAGCTTGTATGCTCTCATCACTTTGGGCGCTGGAAATTTTTTCACCACAAGTGATGCTGTTTCAATTTTTCTGGATTCTTCTTTGGCAATTGTGGTTGGCTTTGGAATCCTTGCTGGAATCCATACGCAGTCTGGAAATACGCTACAGTTTCTAACAGAACAGTTGAAACCGAGTCTGTTGGATTTTCAAAAACATCATTGTAGCGTCAAAACAAGCAGGCTTGTACACAGATATGTGCGCTCCTTTTCTAGGCTCAAGGTTCGAATTGGGGAGGTTAATTATGTAGACAAGATGACTCCCATTGCAATGCTTGATTTTTGTTTCGGTCAAGTTATTAATTTGCTTTTGATTTAGAAAAATGCGTGATCTGAAGAGAACTTAATATTTATAAATATGTATAATAAATGCTTAAGATTCATGCGCAGTGTTGGTCGTTTTTCGTATGGAAAACTGTTGAGTATCAGTACTTTTACAAATAACACTGTATTAATAATTGTAATAAGTAAAATAAATAAACATACCAGACAGTAACGCTTTAAATCCTAATTTTAACCTCCTTATTGTGAATGATAAGTTTAGATGTGAAAATTGTATGAGACGAGCGATAAGTGTTTTTACAAAGTATGTTAACTGAACACACATTTTCAATTCTTATTTGTAAAAAAATGTAGCATGTAATTTGGAGCTCGTGTATCTAAATCTAATATAGGTTTTATTTTTTCTTTAAACAATCATAGAGTGTATAGAGTTTAAACTTCAAATGACAATAATTGTCATTTTTCAATTATTATAAAATGGAATTATTCATGTTATTCAAATAATCTATGCAATAATGTTTGTAATTTGGAGCTCGTTTCTCTAATATAATGGTTTTCGTTAAAAAATCGTAGAAATGTCGCTTTTGATTTAGAAGAATGCGTAATTTGAAGAAAATTTATTATATACATAGGTGCACAAGCCAAGCTTTAAGATTTTAACCAAATCCTTGGCGTTTTTGGGGGGAGCAGTTTAGGACCTGAACTGCTACAGATAAGGATGTAGTAATAGTAGTGATAATTTAAATCAATCAATACTCTAACACCTATAATTGCAATTTTAACCTCCTTGTGTGACAGTTTCGGTCATTTTAGCTGTTGTGAGATCAGTAGTAGACTTATTTATAACATTAAATATACTTACATTGTATGAAATAAACAATATTAATTTATTCGTTTTTGATATAAATGGCATCAGTGCTATTTATTATATTATATTTACATTGTAAACCTATTGTACATAGTTGATGTGTACATAAATAAATCGTAAGTGATATGGGAATTACAATATTTTGCATTGTTGTTACATCCTATATGGCATTCACTCAGCTTTACAATTTGTTACCCTGCCTTTCAGCAAAAATATAACAAAAAGCAAGTTGTCCAAATGACAGCATTACAAATACACCAGTTATACTACTTTTCAACTCTAGTAGGTAACCGTAAAATACGCCACTGCTACCAAATTATTCCGCTCTCTTTCAGTCCATTTATTTTGTAGGAAAGCGGGGGCTATCCCAAAAAAGAAACGAAAGGGAATATTGAGTTCTAAACAGGTAATCATATTCGAGAAGATGCAGCAGGTATATGAAATGAACCATATACCTGATATGTGTGTTTAGAATGAATTAACTAGAGAATGTTTGTGGAAAATTTGAGCCAAATCCGTTGAAAACCCCATGTCGTCACTTCACCAAGATCCTGAAAATATCGAATTGCCCCTGTCGCTAGCCCTTTTCAAAATGTATAACTCACACATTTCTTTATTGGCACAACCGCGATTCATTCCTAAACACGCATATCAGGTCAATTGCATATACCTACTGGATCTTCTCAATCAATGCTTTAAAAGACTTGTCACTACGTTCAGTTTTTTTTGTATTCCGACTCTTATTCCTATAAACTCTAGTAGAGCTATGCGGTGTCATTAATACTCCAGTCTCAAGTGGGACTAATGCTGGTGTTTGCAATGTAATACCTCGTTTTCAACGCATTTATGATACTCCTTAAATTATACACCTGTACGATTCCTGATAAAATGGCGTTTTTTGGTTTCACAAAATTAATGGCTGTGGGCTTAACCAAGAATAGTGCAGTGTTCACTGTGCATTTAAGTTTCAAAATTTTATGTTTGACAGCCCCGTAAAAATCATATTTTCGTAACCAGCTGTATGTGTAATTTTCCATCTCAAAAAATTAATAGTCGCAAATTTTAAGGCACCCGCAGTTTCTGTGTTTTGATTTATTAATTTGCTATAAAACATAATGTTGTTTACGAAAACAAAGCAGTTCGTTTCAGAAAGGGAACTAATGCATTTCACGAACGAAATCAAACGACCTTCTACAAAGAGACCTTCAATTAATGGCGACAAAAGCATGTATGCCAGCTCCTTCAAAAAAACAAACTGTAATAACGGACATCAATGATGTTGAACCGTGTTAAAAGTTTGTAGTATGAGTTGCATACTATAGAGTATGTAATTATCAAAACCAGGCGCTCCAACGTAATGAATAAAAACCCAGCGTGTAATCACTAGGTGGGTGCACTAGGCTTCAATAAAAATAAAAGATGATCGTTAAAGGTATCCGAACCCCAGTTAATGGTATTTAATTTGTCACTTAACGTAACTAATTCAAAGCATTGCATGAGTCTATTTTTAGCAATGGAAAAACAACATTTGTATAGCCAGGATTTTTATTTCAGAACAGAAAATCAAGAAAGAACGTACACAACTATTCTGTGTATTCGACAGTTAGAGTAAAAAGCCTCAATAAACATTAGCTTTAAAATCAGAACATCTAAGGACCATTTAAAGCTTTACAGAATTGCTGATTTTATTCTGTTTATTTCCTTGTTACAATCCTTTAGGGAAAAATATAGGGAACTAAACAATGTATTTGTCTAAGACATATTTCCCATTGTTTAAACTTCAGCTAACTCTCCAGAAATTCATAGGTTTTTCGCCCATTTCACTCAAACGCATGAATGAAGCCGAATGGAAAGTTTTTCCTTGTAGTGAGCAGAGAAAAACTCGTCAATGGTTGAAAATGAGAGTCACCGCGGCTCTGTTACTAACGCTATGGATTCAGTTAGCACAAAACCGAAAGGCAGAGTCAACGTTTGACATGATTGAAAGTTGTTACTTGGTCTACGTTATTACTTTAATGTCATCTGTCAACGCAGCATTTTTGCATCGTTCTGAATCTGTGGCTGCGATGTTTAACGCTCTATTCGTATTTGAAAAGAATCGACAACTAAAAGCTCGAGTGGTTCCAACACTTGAGAAGTTTTGGTCGTTTTGTTTCAGCTTTTTGGCGTGGCAATATATATTGTGATCTTTTCTGTTGGAATCCGACGTTGGCTCAATCCCTGCACATCGGCCACATTTGCTTGGTACATTTTCCCAGAATGCTTTGATGAAAGTTCCAACATAAGTTGGAGTTTCAAGTCCTCGGCCCTTCTGATGCTAATTATTGGGATCATATATCTGGATTGTTGCTGATTTAACGGGGTTATTTGCTACGCAGATGGCAGCAACCTCCTTTTTCTTCAGTGTGTTTGTTTAGTTGGCTACATCAAGGATCTTCGCTTTGCTTTGCAGTCTATTGGTGAGGATTACGTAAAGGCAGTATTCCAATATCGACAATTTCAAGTGTTGGAAAAACAGTATAACTTGAACCAGCAAACTGTGTACATGCCTCTTCAGTTGAGCAAGGCATTGGCTACTATGATCACTGGGCTGTCCGGGCTAATCTGGTTGGGACCTGCGGCATCCATTGCACAATTGATTTTTTGCACTTACATCCGTTGGATCTCTGAAGGTTATCTTGATACAGTTTGGAATGTTCAGTTGCCTTGATACAGAGTCCTCCTCTGCTTTAAATTTTTTGAAGACCGCATTCATCCCTAAACTGAACTGTAAGTCTCGAAAAACACGACTTGCAAAGAAATATGTGGCATCCCTTTATCCACTAAAGGTTCGCATTGGAAGCGTGAATTTTGTGGAAAAACTCACACCTATAATCCTTCTTGACTTTGGGATAAACCAAGTCGTAAGTCTGCTTCTGCTCCGCTGAACATAAGCCTCCTTAAAGGTACGTGGCATTAGGTATTAGTATGTGGCTGATTCAGAATTTGTTTTAAAATGTATTTTCTTCAACTGGGCTTGTTTACACATAGAATGTAAAAACAGCATTATAATCCCAGAAAAATTATCGTCAAGGAGAAAGCACTTGTGACTAGATTGCATCCAGAAGAATAGTAAATATACATTGGATTTTCTACAAATGTAAAATAATATTAAATAATTAAGTCGAGATACTAATTTTAAGTTATCAAAGGTGTAAGTTTAATTTAAATGCTCCTTTTAACAGAGAAGGTTGTGGAAAGCATTGTTATATATTGTCACAACAATTATGCACATATATTTACATCGTGATATATGGAGTAATGATTAAAATGTAGCATAGATTAGTAAATTATGAGCTTCAAAATAGGCAAACTCTTAAATACTGAAACTTTTTCGTTACATGTAATATCAATGTAAACAACGGCATTGCTTTAACTTACAATTAAAACACTTGATACGGTTTACCAAAAGGGGTTCCTTGCATAAAGAATCTAAATTCTTACGTTTGTTTCACCTTTTCGCCTGCTGTAACATCAAACATTATTTATTGTTATGTTCGCACTTCAACTTAATAATAAATATTCTATCTTTCTGTCTGAAATGAAATGAAGTAGACATGTAATGCTTTAAAATATTATGATCGAGTCACGTTAAACATGAGACTATAATAATACAATTTATGGCCTTACGCCAATAAGAATTAATCCTTCATTTAGAAATGGATAAGAAAAGTCAATTTTTCAAAGCCAAGTCAAAAGCCAATTCAACTACAAGTTTTGGTAAATGTGTTTTTAATCATGAATACTTCAACAAACATGT